>CAWUFW010016617.1:0-300920 GCA_963921515.1 Calotriton arnoldi | reverse complement strand
CGTTTTCCGGCCCGAATCGGAATCGGCCCCTTGGTGTACTCAGGGCCTACTGACAAATTCCAGGAGCATTGCCGGAGTACTCATAACTTACTCCTTGTTACTCCTGAATTTCAGGAGTAAGCCGAGAGGACTGCTAAAGTAAATAACTGCAAACTCTTTGTAAATTAGGGCCAATGCTTTGCTGTTGAATTTCGGATGCCAAGAGATAGCAGTAATTACTGAAACACTTTAATGATAGCATACAAGGTTGGCATCGTCTCTGGGGTCCATGAGTACCCTAGGTTTGAGTCTGAAGTCTCATCCTTTCAGTTCTATCCTAGACACTCACTGGATCTGTTTATTTGCATAAATATTGACTGCTCTAGGTCTCCAGCTCTAGTATGTAGTTCTATTTTTCCTGGAAGGGTTTATTAGTGTTCTTTCAGTTGTTCCGACATTTGTCCTCTCACCCTACCGCTAGAGGCCATCTTTCACCTTGCCACAAGTGTTTTCCTTCTTTTCAAATATTGGGACCTGCCTGACAGAAAAAAAAGGGCCAGGGCAGGAGCAGAGGGAACGAAAGTATCACATACTTTCTACATAACGTTTCCTACCAGAATGATCTTTCAAAATACCTGACTGGCTTAGTAGTGGACTGACTCAATGGGTAGAACATGCACTGACCTGAGTGTCTAGTTGAATGGGTAGGTGGATAACTTTCTTGCTAAATGAACAGCTGTCTGATTAGTTAAAAAATATATGCTGATCTCAAACACTTGTACCTCAAGGGCACAGTCCTTGTCGTTGCACATGAATTATAAGTGCATTCCATTTTGGAATTGTATAGATAGCACTTGCTCTATTTTCAAGAACTATATCAAAGGTCTTCAAATAAATTAGTTTCACTTTAGCATACAGTTCTCAAATCTGATCAGGACAATTAACCCACATATTAACATTAACACATTAGTTTAGCTAGTGCTTATCACAGGACCCTTTGAATGCTGTAGCTTCTATTAGCGTGAGGTCCATGCTGGTAAACAGACTACCCAATAGATAAATATCCTACAATCCTTGGAGTCCCAATTCATGCCGACTAAAGCCCTGGTGCAATATCTTTGAAGCAGGAGAATTTGAGTGGGAATTTATGGGCAGCTCCCCAAGAAATGTCTCCACAGATACAACCGGAATTTCTCTGACTGCTCTGTTCCTCTTCGGGTATGTACCACTTAGGAGTGCCTATGCTGCGTTTGTAAAGTAAAATTGTGCTGCACCACTGGCTAATCCTAAAATATTTGCAAGCCATAATAATATGACTTTTATGGAAACATGATCTAGCACAAGTCGTGTGATGTTTGTTAAAGGCAGGGCAAAAGAAACAGACAAGTGAAATTCAAAATGGTGTCAGGCCTCAAAAGAGTTGTATCCAAAATGAGAAGTTTTCCTAAAGCCTAACAAATTCCCAACAAAAATAATAATAGCGTTGCATGCGCATTAATAAAACATCCGAATCAATGCTCCTGCTGCTTGCTACAACTGGAATAAATTGAACTCCCTCAGCTGTAAAGAGCAGCTGTACAACAGGAGCAAAACAAACACTTTGGGAGAAGGAAGATAATCCTCAAAAACTGCACCCTTCTTTTTTCTTTTTGTCCAACTAGGCTTGTAATCTGCTCGCTTCCGATTCAGCCCCAGGCAAGCCATCAGCATAAAGTAACTGGAGTTGTTTCCTCATCAGTAGAGTGCTATTTAGAGCGAGGGATATCTTCCCGGCCTCTTGATTGGATGACAATGTTATACCTTCATTTATTATAATTCTTAAAAATGATGATCCAATTTTGGCTTGACCCTTTGGAACAAAATTGTGTATGGGCTGCAATTTTCATGTCTTTGGATACGGCAGGGAAATATTTTAAGATAATTTTGCATTCTTTAGAGGAATAGGTCTCAGTTTAAACTGGCTGCAAGTTCAGTAATACAGCATAGACATCTGCCAGGAGTAGAGCAATAAACTAATTCCTACTCACACTGATCATAGACACATATATTATTCTTGCACAGCTCTTGTGCATATATAAACTTTATTTATAACACACACCTTACTGCCAGTCAAGTGACAGGATGCAGGCCTGCACAGTCTCACAAAAGCAGTGAGGAACTGAACATGCAAGAGCATTGTAAAATACAGTAAACAGGGGCTAGAACATGTTGAGAAGGCCCCAGACCCCAGCAGAGGTCCAAGTCAATTGAGCCAAATAGTGAGAAGTCTTAGCAGTTTTAGTTCTTTCAAAATGTGTGCACATAACTTCCTGAAGGTCAGAAATATTAAAATACAAAGGTTTTCGCAAATGTCCCTAAATTTGTATGTAGATATTTTCATGCCCATTTTTATCGCTGTTCTTCCATTTATTGATAAAAATGAATTTTACTGTCATTTTCTGTGCAAACTGTTTTGCCCAACACACTTTTTAGCGTAGTTCCTTATATGTGCTCAGTTGTCTGACACTAATGTATGTGGATTGACTGGGTTGACATTTTTCCAGCGTATTTGTGCAGGATTTACAGAACTTTTTCTTATAGCAGTTATGTCTTACTTTAGGATTAAGGGGCCGATTCCGATTCCGGCCGGAAATCTCTCCGACCGAGCCGGACCCGGAGAGAATTCCGACCGAATCGGACCCTAGCAGTCCGACCGGACGAGTACGATGCATTCGCATGCTATCGGATTCGATTCGGTCGGACTCCCATTGAAGTCAATGGGAGCCGGTCGTACAACGCGTACGCGGGCTCCCATTGACTCAATAGGTGCGAGGCGAACAAGGGCGCCCCCTACAGCGGGTACGCGTCCATGCGCATCGCGGCGTACATGCACAGGTAGGGGGACCCATGGGTCCCCCTGTGTGCGACTCGCGTGCCTACGCATACAGGGGGTCCGACGCGGACCCCCAAAGTCCGGCTCCGACAGCTCTTTCGAGCCAGACCGGCGCGAGTCGGTCGGACTGCTCGCAGCGCGCATCGTACTTACCCGGCCGGGAAACGTCTCCATAGCGCGGTGCGAGTCGTGTCCGTGCGAGTCGCTCGGAGCGTGTTGAAGCCGCGTACGAGTCGGTCGGCGATTTCGCGGAGCTTGCATCGTACTCCGCTCGGCCGGACCCGCGTACGATTCGGTTGGGAAACAGGGCTCCGAATCGGATCCGGTAAATCCGAATCCGATTTCGGAGCACTACCGGCCGAGATCGGAATCGGCCCCTAAGTGTGACCTACTCATGAATTTCTAGAAGTAACACGTGTTTTGACATGTAAAAAATATTTTGAGATTCACACAACTTTTTTTTCTTTTAGTTAGCATGTCTTACTCCTAGAAAAACTCCTAGAAAAACACCAATAATTCGCACCTAACCTCACAGTAAGACACAACTTTTTCATAGAAACAACTTTATCAATGCAGCTCCGAAACTCAGATGTAATTGACTCCTAAGATAGGAAGGAGTAATTCACAACTACTGATAGAAAATTACACTCAGACAGTATGGTTGGTAAGAATATTCTTTTTTTTGTTGTAATTATTTTATTGACAATTCAAGGAAACCAATGCAATGCATATCCATCAAGGGTACAAAAAAAGGGCATAAAAACGGAAGAGCAATGCAGGGGTACAACCATCAATAACAATACATAGGCACCCAACAAGGGCGTATAACCAATGCAACAGTAAGTCGACGGGGGGGAGGGGAGGGGTGATGTGCATAAGTGAGAAAATGAGAGCATAAGGAAGAAAGAAAAGAAAGGCATGAGGAGGGGTGAGAGTGAGAATCGGAGGGCGGAGGGGTAGCAGGGATGAGCATCTCATACGAAAAGCAGAGTGAGGAAGAGAAGACCGAGGGTGGACCAAGAGAGAAGGGGGGAGGGCGAAGGGAGGCGAAAGGAAAGGGTAAAGGGAGAAGGAAGGGAGGGCGGGGGAAAGAGGGCAATTAGAAGGAGAAGAAAGGTAGAAGAAGGGAATATGGGGGGCTGTGGGAAAAAAATGGAGGGGACAGAGGAGGAGAGGGGCTGCGGGGGTGACAAGTTGATAGTGGAAGCAGTCAAGGCAGGCTCAGGTACGCACCGTTGTGCTTGGCTTCAATCCTCCCACAGGACAGGAGACCAGATAACAAGAAACACATCGCCTTATCCATCAAGGTATAGATTATCCTCTCATAAGAAGCGGTTATGTACATGGCCATGAGCCATTCCTTGTGTGTCGGGAGCTGCGGGGAGCACCAATAGTGTAAGCTGCAAATCTTGGCTGCTGCAAAGGTGGTGGTAAATAAACGGTGAGCATAACATGCCAAATGGGGGAGGTCCACCAGGTCATGCAGAAGGATCAGTGGACCCAGGAGTGGGGCGACCACATCCTCGGACTCCCCACCACGGTCCAAAAGGGGAGTATAGTGGGACATTCAAATAGTATATGGATAATTTCACAAGGCATGTGGTCACACCGCCAGCAAGAGGAGTGGGGCAACAATCGCACAGATCGGAGCCGCACCAGTATCCAGTGCCACTCCTGAAGAATCTTGAAAATGCTGAAATTCATCGGGCCTTCTGTATTCCCAGGCCCAGGTTCTCCCAAAGCTCCACCCAATCCTCCTCCTCATACCCCAGAAGATGGGCCTGCCAGGTTACCCTTAGGCTCGTCACCTCTGGGTGAGAGTAGAGATGGCGACTCAGGTGGTTATATAACCCAGACATCATGCCCTTAAACTGCCCCCAAGTATTAAGGTAGGCGAGCACTGATGAGGGAGGACAGACCAGGGCTGCGGACCCAATCTGCTTGTAAGTCAGTATTCATCAATGGGGATACCCAGTACCATGCAGAACCTGGGGACTAATGCGTTAAACGTACAGTGGTTCTGCCACAATCTGCTTATAAGGCATTGGTGCAATTGTGTGTAGCACCACTGTTGGGTAAGAGGCAGACTGAATACTTCTCGCAATGCTGCAAAGG
The DNA here is from genome assembly GCA_963921515.1 of Calotriton arnoldi. Lineage (NCBI taxonomy): Eukaryota > Metazoa > Chordata > Amphibia > Caudata > Salamandridae > Calotriton > Calotriton arnoldi. The sequence continues at coordinate 295,954 of CAWUFW010016617.1, read as the reverse complement.
ATTTGAGCTTACCTTGGGAGAGCAGATGGGTCAAAGTGTGGATCTCTGCTGTGAGTCATGGGCCCCAATTAAGCATTGCCCGCCAATGCAGATTCCATGGTTGCACCATGGACCTTTGTCATAAAGGTGTGCTTACAGCGAGAGGAGCTTGTGAGCCCGTGTCCACGTCTTGTACATTGCTTGAAGCATGGGGTTCGGTGTCCTGGCTCCAGAGGACTCGGGCAGGTAGAGGGAGAGCAGCCCTGGAAAGCCATTCACAAGCCGGTTCTCAATCATGACCCACAATGGGGTATCTCGGACCCGGATGTGCATATGTGCCAATTGCACCGGTGGAGGGCTGTGCAATAATGCTCCATGGATGGAAAGCCTAGCCCTCCCACAGACCTATGGGAAATGAGTTTCTTAACTGCCAGATGGGGTCTCATTGGCCCCCAGATGAAGGCTTCAATGTCCTTGTCCAGACATGGGTATGCCCACAATCTGGTCTGACTGGCACAGAGCCGCCACCAGGGGCTCCAAGACAAGGAGAAACAGCAGAGGGGAGCGCAGGCATCCCTAGCACATACTTTGGCAGACCAGGAAAGGATCTGAGAGGAAGCCACCACAGTTGGCCTGCACCGAGGGGGAGTCATAGAGCCAGTGAACTCTGAAGATAAAATCTATGCTGAGACTGAATTTCTGGACCTCAGTGAACAAGTAGTCCCACTATATCCTGTCAAAGGCTTTCTTGGCCTCCAACAACAGAGCCATTGCCTCCTCTGGCAGGTCGGCTGCCATTCAGGCTGCACGGGCCAGTGTTCATAGATGGTTGCACGACGAGCGTCCAGGGATGAACCCATGCTTGCTCATGATGGGTGAGGGAGGGAAGAACCCATTTGAGGCAGTCTGCCAGTATGCTGGCCAAAATCTTGACATTCCTGCTGAGGAGGGAGATGGGGCGATAGCTACTGCAGAGGAAGGGTTTCTTCTCTGGCTTGGGGAGGGCCGAGATCAGGGCTTTATTGGAGAGGAGACCTCTGCAAAGCCCTTGTGAAGGAGATCCACCACCTCGATCTTAGTTCACCTGTAAAATTCATCTGGGAAGCCGTCCTCTCCAGAGGCCTCATGCTAGAGTATATTAGAGATGGCCTGGGTAATCTCCACTTTAGTAATCGCACCCTGGATCAGTTTCCTGCCCTCATCCATGAGTCAGGGCAGTTGGACTGTGTCCAGCAAGGAGGCGTTCTGCTTCTCCTCTGGGACAGTTTTAAGTCAGTAGAGGACCTATTAATATGAGGCGAACGTGTCTACAATTTCCTGACGTTTGGTGTTGAGGTCCGTGGAGTCACTTGTAATGGTGGGTATAGCCATCCCAGCTTCCCTTTGCCTCAGCTGCGCTGCCAGGAGTCTGCCTGCCTTTTTCCTCTACTCGTAATGCTTGTACCTCATTTTCTGGAGCTCATATACAGCTTTGGAGGTGAAGAGGGAGTTGCCTTTTAAAGGCTGTGCCTAGCTGCATCAGAGGGGTGAGCTTTGTAAGCACGCGTCAGATGGGCTTTGTTACCCTCCAGTGCCTTCTGCCACTCCTCTTTCTGTTTTTTTCCGGAGTTTTCTATAGCGCGAACTTGACCCATAGATATCCGATATCAGAGAGCTTTACATGAGCACCAGTTGCTTACACAAGGACACAGTCATCTTTGTTAGGCACGGAGAGATTGAGTGATTTGCCCAGAATCACAGGATGTTGAGCGTCATTGCGGAGATTCGAACACGGTTCCCTAGATTTGAGATCCACCGCCCTAACCCTTAGGCCGCATTATTTTCCAAATGAGTCTATAATATAAAGAATGGTTGCTGCAAGTTGTCAGTTGTGTGCCAGTGGTTGAATGTTTGCAGTATGTGTGGTTTTGATATCTTTCCAGCATAAAATATGTAACTATATATCGTGCATAAAGTGCAATTAATTTCTGGAATATTTATAAACATGTGATAATATGGTATCACAGTTTTGAAATGCAAGGTGATTTTGAGCTCCTGACTTCTTTGGGCATTACTTTCAGTTTATCTAATGTTTCATCTATGTGTCATTTTGATTTTGAGTGAGGATTTGCATTATATATGTATTTGTACGTGCCCTATACATGTGTTTTGATGTATTATTTTGATGCTGGAAAGAAAATCGTGTTTTGGCACCAGCGCATCTGTATGTATAAGTTGTTTAAGTTTGTGTTGAGATTGAGGGGAGTACAAGCTGAATGTTAGTGGCTGCTTGGGTGACGAGTTTCAATGTACAATTGCTATTTATTGTAGTGTGCAAGGGTCTTAGTGGATGGCTGGTGTTCCGCGTACTTGTCATATGATTCTTCGGGTTGTTTATGCATTTTTTAGCGAGTCACTAGATACTTGGGTGGTCTGCCTACCATGATTCACTCCTGTCGGTTTGCTTGTCATTGATCAATACCATGCATCTGAGGCAGCTAGAATCTTTTTTGGACATTGACGAGGGCCCTTCGAGGGTACCAAGTGATTTGTTGTTGCTTGGATGGAAATGAGCAAATACAACAGTTGATGGACAGAATGCAGAACAATGTCTTACATTCACCCCAGTACAGAGATCTGGGCCTAAATCCATCGTTTTTGCTCACCATGCCATTCCAGTTTGAACCCAGCCATATGCAAATCAGTCTTGACCCTGTGCCTCATGGGAACAGTACAGCCCGAACTGCCAAGCCAGGTCCTCCCTGGACTGGAAACAAGCATCCTAGGACCGGTTTCGGGGTTTCACCCCTCTTCAGCCAGGATAGCTTGATTCCAGTGGCATGGAAATGAGAGCCGTCGCTGATACTTAGTGAGGAGTGTATGGTTTGTGTACAGTGTTTGTACATTTTTAAAGCACCACAAGGCAGATTGGTTAAGAGCACTTAGCTTTTTTTTACCATTCATTGATTGTGCGTGGCTGTACATTAGGGTACAATAGTATTTTTTTTTGTTCCTAGTCTATGCTGTGTGTTATGTGTTGTGGTCTGTTTTGTGCATGTGACGGTCCATTATATTTGAACAATAAGAATGGGGGAGTGTTGTGTACAGTGATATGGCATTAATTGTGCTTTTCATTTGTGCCATAGGTTTTGCACTCCCTATTCTGCAATGAATGATGCTATGAGCGTTTTGCAGGCAGTATTCAATGAGTGCTGGTCTGAATGTTCAGAAGGTCAGAGAGCTGAGCAAGAATGACTCCAATACTCCTGGTCTGTTGCTAGATGTATATACTTGTAAAGTGTATACCGGCCCTCTGCCATAAATTAAATCAGCCCCATAGTCTTTTTTGTGTAAATGATACATAAATACTTTTTCATTCTAGTAATTATTTTTAATTTTTATTGGAAAGTATCAAAAAGGTGAAATAAAATTAATGCAAATACAATGAAAATACACACAAATATGTCTCAAATCCATAAATAATGATAAAGTGCAGTGCCATACATACATAACCAGCAAAATGTATGTAGTTTCTAAGTTATTTAAGATCTCCGCAAGGTAGTTGGACATACCAAGAATAAAACCTTCCCTTATTGGAGCCCACAATTTTCCCAGTTTGCATCTTATACGGTTAGAGTGAATAATTGTGAATTCCATGCCACAGGAAAAGATAAACTCATGCCAGCAAGCCCAGGGGTCAGGTACTTCGTGCTGCAGCCATGCTCTGGCAATGCACAATCTGGCACCTTGCTAATTTCATCTTTCAGTGATTTGAATGCACTTTGACGCTCTTTGTCCATTCAAATTTCCCTTTGAGTTCTTGAGTACTTGCCTAATAGGATAAGTCTTTCTGCAAACTTGTCAATTAACTCTACTAGTCCCAGAAAGGCTCATTTTTAATTGCCACCACCAAATTTTTCTTCGGTTTAATGCCCATTCTACTTTTTCATGTCCTAAATATGTAACTTGTTCTCTAGCAAACTAACATTTATTGAATTAAACGGAAAGGTCTTTGCTCTCTAAAATTTCTTGAAGATTTCATATCATGCTTTAACTTTGTTTTACCCATGATTAAGATTTTATCTTTAAAAATCAGCACCCAGCTCACATTTTCAAACATGCTTGTCATCAATCTTTGAAACATTGCTGCCGTTGAAACAAGACTGACCGGCTCTCTCAAAAACTGGAAACATCAGACAGGCATAGTGAAGGATGTCCATTTCTTACTATCTGCATAGAGTGGGACATGATAGTATTCAGACTTTAAATCTATAGTGGACTCTTTTTATAACCAACATTCTGTGTATTCATGGTAGTAGGTATCGATCCACCAAAATGTTTTTATTTATTGAGATCAGCACACAATCGAATGTCCAATGTCGACCCCATCTTTGCTGGAGGTAACAACATCCACTTCAGCCACACCACGCAACCCCCCTGGACGGACCAACACTGCGTACACTTTGCTTTCGACAAAGCCACCGCTCACAAACCTACACCACGCCCTCCACAAAGTAACTGGAGCAAGGTCACCGAGGAGCTCTTCAACTTCATCCTCAACCGCAATCCCCCTCCCACCTCGACCGACGCCAACTCTGCAGCCAAACCTACCAACTGCGCAGACAAGCTCGCCCCTCTCCGCAACCACGACAGACAGCACCCCAGGAAGGCCACCTGGTTCCCCACCGACCTCCAAGAATCCAGACGCACCTGCAGACATCTCAAGAAGCTTTGGAGAAACAGAAAAAACGCTGAAGATCTGCCACCTACAAGAACGCCATAACAGAATACCTCCAACTCATCAGAGCCACCAAAAGGACCTTCATCCAAAACAAAATCCTCGCTAACTCCAGCAACTCAAAGGAACTCTTCAGCATCATTCAGGGATTCACCAAACCCCCCAGTGAAGCCACAGACGTCACACCCTCCCAGGACCTTTGCAACAAACTCGGCTCCTACTTCCATCTGAAAATCAAGTCCCTCTATGACAACTTCAACGAACAGACACCAGACACCGACACCACTCCTTCCTCCAAGCAATGGCAGCCAGCCTACTATCTCCGCATGGACCCCGGTTACCACCGAAGACACCGCCATGACCATGAAAAGCATTCACTCAGGAGCCCCTACGGACCCCTGCCCGCTGCACATCTTCCACAGAGCCATCGCCGCCATAGCACCAGAGCTACGATGCATCATCAATGCCACTTTCTAATCCGGCACTTACCCCAACGACTGGAAATGTGCAGAAATCAAGCCCCTCCTTAAGAAACCCTCTGCAGACCTGACGGACATCAAAAACTACCGACCAATCTCTCTCCTCCCCTTCGTGGCCAAAGTCACGGAGTAGATCGTCAACGTCCAGCTAACGAACTTCAACGAAGCGAACTCCATTCTCGACCCTTCCCAATCCAGATTCCGTAGCAACCACAGCACCGAAACCGCCCTCCTCACCTCCACAGATGACATCTGCACTCTCCTCGACCAAGGCCACACCGTGGCCCTCATTCTACTAGATCTCTCTGCAGCCTTCGACACCGTCTCCCATCACACTCTCACCGCCAGACTCCACAATGCTGGCTGACAGGGAACCGCCCTCGACTGGCTCCACTCCTTCCTCACCGGCAGAACCCAAAGAATCAGACTTCCGCCCTTCCTCTCCGAACCCACAGAAATCAACTGCAGAGTACCCCAAGGATCATCGCTCAGCACCACGCTCTTCAACATCTACATGGCCTCCCTTGACACCATCGTCAGACAGCATAGACTCAGCATAGTATCCTACGCCGACGACACCCAGCTCATCCTCTCCCTCACAAAGGATCCCCACACCACCAGACTCATCTTCCAGGAAGGAATGAAAGACGTTGCATCCTGGATGAGCAGCAGCTGCCTGAAGCTCAACTTGGAGAAGACAGAAGTCCTCGTCCTCGGACCCACCCCCTCAGCATGGGATATCACCTGGTGGCCCACTGCCCTCGGAAACCCCCCCACTCCCACAGACCACACCTGAAACCTCAGCATCATACTCGACTCCTCCCTCACCATGACCCGACAAATCAATGCAGTCGCCTCCACCTGCTCCAACACCCTCTGCATCCTTCGCAAGACCTTCAAATGGATCCCCCCGAATCCAGAAAGACCGTCACCCACGCACTCATAGCAAGCAGACTGGACTACAGAAATGCCTTCTACGCTGAAATCAACAAATCCTTGCTCCGCAAACTCCAGACCATCCGTAACACCGCGGCCAGACTCGTCCTCGGCATCCCACGACAAGAACACATCACCTAACACCTGCGAGACATCCACTTGCTACCAGTCGAGAAGAGAGTAACCTTCAAGCTACTCACCCACACCTACAAATCCCTCCACAACAACGGACCCCAATACCTCAATGAAAGAGTCTTCTTCCACGTACCCAAGAGAAACCCCCATTCCGCCGACCTCGACCTCGCCGAACCCCCACGCATCCGCAGAGCCAGAGAGGGTGGAAGAGCCTTCTCCTACATCATAGCAAAGACCTGGAACGAGCACCCAATCAACATCAGACACTCCCCCACTCTGCACACCTTCAGGAAGAGCCTCAAGACCTGGATCTTCAGCTGACTCAGAGCTGCAACCCCCCTTCAAGGCCTTGAAGCCCTCACAGGTGAGTAGTGCACTTAAAAATTCCCTGATTGATTGATTGCCATTGGCACATCTTGCCACAACAAGGGGAGATTCCACAGGTTCTATGATATCATTCTTTACCACATTTTTTTATTATTCTGTAACCTCATCTGTGGCAGACAACAGAATATGCCTAATCTTATGTACACACAGTTTAAAATCTGATTTTAAAACAATTTTGTGATAAAAATTGTTTAGCATGCCTATCTCTCCAGATAAAACCTTTGGAAACTCCTCTAGGAGTTGCTTTCCCAATTGCATCTTCTTTTATCACTGATAACATTGGTTCAGGACTGTTGAGATCCAAAAGATCTAATCCCCATGGGAGGCTCAAGATGGAAAGAGAACCAAGTACAGCCTACTGTTTACAAAATTATTACACATAAATTACTTGAGTGCTAAAGGAAAGAAGTCAATTTTGTCCTGTATGTGAAAGTAGTAGCCTAAAGGGTCATACAAATATATTTGAGAGGTCACCTCACCAGTAACTTATCATGCCATGCTTCATTTTAGGCATCAGGGTCAAAGAACTCCCTATCCACATTACTCATGCTTTACATGCAGATAAACTGACACTATGCTCTCATGCCAGCGGGACATCCATTCTGACATTAACCTTAGACAAGACCCAATATTCATATATTAATTAAGGCAAAAGGATATCATGAAGCAGATATGTTGTATCATAAGCTATGCAGCATTAGAACAACAGAAGCTCAGTCTCAGTATGGTGCCAAGTCAGAGCATGCATTTATGCTTAACACACACCGATCGGTGAACACTGCAAACTCTAAAGGGAGTGTGGGATCCGTGTGTGAAAAGAAACCCTACCAAGACAAGTGTAGTGTGCGTACATGCTGATAGTGGGCTCAGTCAAGTGCCTCTCATTTACCACTTACCCGAGTTTATTGGAAACCAATGGTTTTATGGATCAGAAAGGGAGGCATCTCCTCTGTAATCACACCCTAGTCACTTGATAGATATTCAAAATGATTCAAATCAAAAGTGTCCAATCTTGTAAAGAATATTACAAATGAAACACATGCGTATACCGCCATTACAATTTAATGGCTACTTCTAATGCAGAGGTAATCAAGCATTAAAGGCTCTCAGTATAGAAAAAAACCTTATCTCTGACAAGCAAATATCAATGGGCGTACCCAGCATATGTCAATGGGCATACCCGCAGTGTGGGAAGACACTACATAACAAACAGACAAACACCCACAAATGACACAAACGGTTGACATGACATGTAGCGGTCAAATGTGGAGAAAATACATACTTCTACTCTGGCAGCTTATTGCTGATGCTTCATGACCTGAGATTCGAAGACCCCTGGTGTGTGTACATCCTTGCATAGAACATCAAAGAGACTTACTTTGTCAAGAGGGAGGTGAACGCGGTCAATTTGACCTATTCTGCCGCCAAACTGTCATACGCCTGAGGAGCAGTATCGTTGTGAACGGGTTGAAGTGGAGGCATACCCGATCACGTGGGTGGCATCCCGACATTGGTTATGTGCTTGTGATGTCAACTGGACAGTACTCTTGGAAAATGGAGTTCCTGTTTCAATCCCCACGATCATCTGAATGAAAACATAGATGGGGAGAAGAGATAAACAGAGAAACAGGGGCGTGTGGGGACCCGAACAGCTCCTTCAGGGCCCCCAAGAATATAATTGCATTTACCTAGTAACAACATGGCTCGACCATCATGTAGACCACCCAACTTTTCAACCTCTGAAAGATACCCAATTAGCTACTTAAATTCAGAGTATGTCCATATGGTATCCATATATTGGGGACTCACTGGATTCATATCGTTACAGAGAAAAGGAGAAAAATAGAAACAAGAAAAATAATACAATAATATAAGGTTTTTGGGGCGTTTCTCAGTTCTAAGACACATAAAGGAACCTAACACATAATACATTGTGTGTAAACAAAAAAGGGGTTATTTGAAAGCACGGGCAGAAAAATAAAGATAGATAAATAGTTAGCCTGTCTTGGGCAGAAGGGACTAAGTATCTCGTTCACGCGCTCAAAATCAGAATCTAGTCAGGATGTTGCAAACAATATAAAAAATTGGAAAATAGTTCAGGTCATCAAGCTCAACTTTATAGTTTTTTTTTGGGTACTTAGGTGAGACTTTAATGTCATCCTGTCAGTCATTGACAACTTTGTTACTTCAGATTATAATTGTGTCCACTGAATTTCATCGTTGAGGCCCCTATTTGATGTCTCCAAACGATGAATCCACCTCTTCTCCTTACAGAATAGCATGCTGTTGATGTTTGTCACATGGGATGGGACTTGTTCAATGATGTTCCATTCTAAGGGATTTTCAGTGTGGGTCTTCTGAAGGAAATGTCTCATCATTTTAGTTGTTGTTTTTATTACATCTGAAGGTGCTCCTATGTTCACTAATTTGTGTCTTCACTTTTCGGGAAGTCATTCCTATATACCTCCCTCTGCAGGGATGTTTGCTGACTCAGTATGATAAAGCATCACAGAACTCTGTGGGAGAGGAGCTGTCCTGCTGTTAACAGATAACTTGAGTGCAGGGATGTGGCAAAAACTTTCACCACCAAAGTAGGTGGAGTAGACTACAAGAACAGTAGCACAGTTACTCTGGAACCAGCCGACAAGGACTCGCAGACTGGTGGTTCAAGCAGACGAAAGATTTTGCCACACCCCTGCACTCTACTCCCCAGTTTTGAGCAGGACTCTGAGCCGACATGCACTACCCCAGGCAGCGCACCCCGGCTCAGCCTGAATGAGGCACACGGGCTGGTTGTAGAAGGATTATACCGGTTGCTAAGGTACTTCGATCTCCCCAAGTCCTGAAGAGGCCTAAATTAAAGTGGTGCTAAAGCACGTCCACTATTCCCTTTGAGGGAATCATTCAACCTTCAAAAATGAAATAATTATATCGACACATAATTAAAATGTTAAGGGCAGGATTGCCAACCAAAGTGACACCATTCAAGGACTACCTCTTCTGTAGACTGCACATTAAATAAGGAGTGCAGCCACATCTTATTTAATACTGAAGTAAGACTGTAGACAAGATTGATTGTGTTTTAGTAGTCACTTTTTTGTTGACATACTTGGAGATTTCTTTCCTTTCTCTTTTCCTTTTCCTCTACTTTTAATATACACTCCGTGTATTATATGTGAGGAGTAAGGATTACTAAACCATAATGAAACAAATAAAATGTTTAATGTAAATCATACTCACATCCCAATAATTAATTAATGTTTCATTGTGGTACAAATAACTGTATGATCTTTTCCCAGTATATACCATGTTACTGTTTAGGCAGCACTGAAGTGGTAGGCTCAGTATTAAGGTGGTGCTCATCTTTTTAGAACAGCCACACTCAATCTGTGACCCTAGCTTTCTTCTGGTCCTCATTTAAGTGTGATGTTTTTCAGGACTCTGCCCAGAGATCTTAATCTTTGATATCTCTCGTAGTCTGGTAGCTTGATCCATTACTTGATGGCCTGACTTTTTGCCCAACCCATTCTGTACTGACACACAGAACCAATACATCATTTTTAAAAACAGACATACATTTGACTGTCATATTGACAAATGTTGTCTCTATCACTTTTATATATTCCTTTTAAAATGCTGTGCTAACAACCAAATATTTATCCTGAATTGATCAACCATTTAAAGAACTATGTATGTCATTTTGTAGTAGCTTGAAGCTTCCTATGACATTGAATATGAATGCAAACTTACATGGCTCTAGTAGACCTGGAAGCCATAGTGCACAGTGTTGTAACTTGCACATTTTCCAAATAGTGTAACTTAATTGTCAAAGCCGGCAATTAAAGCAGGATTTTGTGAGAATAATGATGTGAGACTAATGGGGCCTGAATTGCGTACAATATTGATATCTTCTCCTCAAAGCTGTTTTGAATTTCGATGAGGGATAAATCCTGACAGCCACACATTATATAAGCTTACACTGAGAGTAACAAGATTCTGTCATATGATCATGCTGCATTGACCCGTATTGAGAGAAAAATGTATATATACCAGGTTGATTTTATATTACTTATAGCTCAACATAGTGACAGCCCTGGTCAGTTGAAATTGCAAATGTCTTTGATCTTTTTCTTTGCTGCTTGCTATTTTGCAATAAACACTAGATGGACTTTAGGCTTCACGACGTGTTGTGTTTTATTTTTAACAGTTGGGGCAGTCCTGATGGATGAACAATGTGGTTCCAGATCATTGGTGCATAGACGAAAAAGTCCTACTGGCTTGTTTTTTTCTTTCTACATTTCCTAAACTACAGTCTGATGGTGCCCTGCCTGCATGTGTACGGACAACTTTCAGAGATGATGAGCTGTCTGTCTGTAAGATAAGCAGGGATGCTGTTCATAATGGATTTTGTTGAGGATGCAGCTGGTTTTGAAGATGTTGTGGAGAGCTAATGGAGTTCCATAAAGATGAGGGTGATGTGATCATTGTTTTCTTCAGCCACTGTGGCTGTGCAGGATGCCCTTAAGGGGTACCAGTGTGTAGTCTGGGAGGCCTTGGGGCAGGGCCTTATGACCATCGGGATGGCTTGTTTTCTGGAAGAAACAGTTTTGTTTTTTTGAGAAGGGACAGCTGATAACAGGGTTTCTTTGTGTTTTTTGTCAGTGTGTTCCTCGAGGGGGAGGTTGCTGCCCAGGGGGAACCCAAGTGACTTGACATTCAGTTAAATTTGGAGTTCGAAGTAGTCAATGCTCACGTCATTCATTCTGTTTTGTCCTGTTTCTTCTTCGCTGTTCTTGCCAAAAATCTCCTCTCATCCTAAGTCTTTTTCATCGGCTAACTGTGCAAAAAATGCTGCCTCTTTAAAGCTGTATGCCTTTGTCACAAAACTTCCCATTCTTTGTTTGAGACCTAAATGAGCTCTCACATTATCCAGTACACTCCCCCCAAGCCCTTCCCTCAAGCCCTGCTTACCTCCTGCAGTATACCAGGTTTAGGAGAGCTTGCATAGGCAGTCGGGCTATCTGTGTCACTGCAGCCAAAGCCTGGAATCCACTTCCTCTTAGTTTACAATCCGCCAGTTGGTTCGCTAAACCCCGTGCACAATTGAAACATATCTTTCCTCAACCTAATTTTCTTATTCTGAGTGGTCAATGTTTTTCTGCTGAGGTCAAGACATCCTCTTCTTGGGTATTTTTGGGGTCTATAAGTTATAAAACAATCAATCAATTGATGGTTAAATGATAACAGCATCAGACTTAACCAGTGCATAGAGTTGCATTTTTCGGGACAAAGCATTTATTGTGGGGCTTCATTAGAGACTGTGAGAGGGTACAACACATTAAGGTATTTTGACTACAACCTAGATGTATAGCAGAAAACAATCAATTGTGTACATTAAACATGTTATTTATCCATATGGGGACTTTGCACGTCGAAGTCACACAAGGAACCACACAATCACCCTCGCTCCTCCCGCTCATACTCAACACTACGTAATTCATTCATATATACACACGATTCTTAAAAATAAATTCTGGTAAGCTGTATGCTAATATGTGCCACATATAACTATATATATATATATATATATATATATATATATATATATATATATATATATATATATATATATATATATATATATATATATTACCTACTGGCGGTCGCCAGTAGGTAGTTATAGTTAGAACTTAGTTTCCATTGGAAAAGCATTTTTTGATTTGCTAATAACTTTGGCGTCATTTGACAAATTTTCCTGAAATTCTCCCAAACAAAAGTCTATCCAGGTCAGCTCCTATCCTGAAAGTTTGGGGGGGATTCGTCAAGAGGGGGCTGAGAAAAAAGGGGTGTCCCAAAACTCGTTTTCTCCATTTTAATTTCCATAGGAAATTTTGCGACAAGCTACAGCCCGAACTGCTGAACGGAAGTACCCCAAATTTGGCAAAAAGGTAGAGCTTTGTTCAGAAAGCGACCTTTTTTAAATGGTGTAAATCCGTTCAGTAGTTTTTGAGAAATTCAGAAAATAAGAGTCAAAAAAACCATTTCCCGTAGGAAACTTTGTGCAAGGCTACAGCCGAAACTACTGAACGGAATTACTCCAAATTTGGCAAAAAGGTAGTGCTTGGGTCAGAAAGCGACCTTTTTAAAAATGGTGTACATCCGTTCAGTAGTTGCTGAGAAGTTAGAAAAATAAAAGTTTCGATATCTGGGCGGAGCCTAAGTCGCGTGCGCGAGCTTCACTGTGATTGGCTGCTAGTTGTCCAAACCAGGAAGTGTTGACAGCCATCTTGTGGCTCGGTAGAAGTGAGTTACCCGAAAATGGAGAAACAAAGGTATAAAACAAGAGAAGGGGGCAGGGTAGAAAAACCCTGACCCCCTAGGCCTGCTCAGGGGGTCCCAGAAGGAGCCCCAGGGCCCAAAAAATCATTAAAAAAAAAAAAAAATCGGCAAAAATTTGCGCTGGGGTCACGGGTTCTCGCGTTTCATTTTAATGAGGCCCTTGGTTGGGCTAGGTTCCGGTGGTATTTCTTAAAAAATAATAGCAGGGGCTCGCAGGGGTTGCGGGGGTGCACTGGTAGCTCTCCCTGTGCGAGCCGAGCCGACGGGCCGCAGCTGTCCCTCTGCGAGCCTGCCGGACAGCCCGCAGGTCTCCCTGTGCTAGCCTGATCACAGCTGTCACTCTGCGAACCGATATTGGGAATATAAGGCGGCTCTAAAAAGAGCCCTTGTGTTTATTAGTTGGAGCTACATGTAAGTGCGAATGCACAGCTTCAAGTTAATCAGGAAAACTCGGTTTCCTGATCTGTGAAGTGTACTCCATCACTTCTGTAGATATCAGCCATATCAAAACGTATGTTGTTGTTGTAGATCGACCCCATTCTATGGTCTCTGAGGTATGCAGACACAGCTTTGTTGAAATTCTTCCTAGATTTTTCAATCTGAGGACAAAATTTGTTTGACCATTTCCACTTCTGTCTTTGGCATATATTGGAATATACAAAGACAGTTTGAGGCAAAAGCAACATAAATTGTCGAAAGGTGTCTTTCATTAGCATTTCCAAACCTACACCAGTCAATGTGCCTAGGTCGTTTCCACCACAGTGCACAATCATGAGTTCAGGGTGTTGGAGATGCAAACAGGTTTTAACCAAAGGCAACAATTGGTGCCACTTCAATCCTCTCTGTCCAAACCATTTAATGTCCACATTTTGTAAACCTAGGTCTAAGTCAAAACGTCTCTGTTCTGCATACCTCTTGCACCAGAAAAAATAGCTATGTCCTACGATCCACACTAGCATTTTGAAGGTATGGCTGGGAAGTATAGATAGATGTCTGTAGCTCATGCAGTCCGTTCGTAGAATAAGAGATATGTTTAAAGGTGGGGAACTACTTTTTTTCTCATTCAAAACGATAACTGATTGGGAGATGAAAAGCATTGTTTTTTAAAAGTAGGGTGCACATTCGTTTTGTGGAAAAGCATCTTTGTGATTGGTTAAGAAAAAGCAATTTAAACGTGGAGTACATATGATAGGATAAAATTTGGTCAACCTGCTACTTGCATTTGGAAGGCACTGTTCGAACTTAAAACAATTGTGAACTTTTAACCTGCACGTGCCGTTAAATGTTCGAGAAAATGTTGCAAAAAAATATCGTTAGGTTTAAAAAAATTGATGAACTTTTAACCTGCACGTTTTGTAGAATGTTCTAGAAAGTGTGTTGATAGTATACGTTGCACTTCTGACTTCTATGTGTCCTTGAATATTAAAAAAACTGTTTATATGGAAAATTCAAAAATAACCAATAGAGAGAAGTTTTGCAATCTAAAAGAATCAAGGAACTATTCTAATTTGTTCTTTACATGTATTTATGTGTGGAGTAACAAAATTACAGACACAACAGCACCAGGAAGAGGAACAAGCAGGGAGTGGGGGGACGGGGAGAGATGGGCACAATGGCACACATGCACAATTAAGTACAGCACAACTACAGACAAACCATGGCTAAAATGAAACACACCAACAAGGAGCACAAGTCACACAACCCGCCAACATCACACCACTGAAAAAGCACAGAAGTGAAAACCACACTGCCTGAAAGGGAGAAGGGTGAACAATACCTCACATGAAGGGACATCTCACACAGAATGCAGCACACACATATAGGAAGCAGAGCACACCAACATCCAACACAATGTTGTCCAAACACAAACATTCGCACAATCGAACACAGGACACAAATGCACTCGCCTGTGGCGGATAAACGTCCAAAAGTGTCAGTACGAAACAGGCACATGAGAACGCATAAGTACAAACCCACAGTCCGGATGGGGTAGCAATTCACGTATGGCAGGCAGCCAGAGAGTTCGTGACACACACATTGGCATACAAATGAAGACACAACACATTTGGAGACAAGTGAAAATGTGGAAACTTTATTAAAAAAAAGTGTGTGTCAGTACGGCCAAGAGTAGTGCCACGATATGCAGACAAATGCAGCAGCATGCCTGAATAAGGAACGTAGGAAAACGTCCATGTTCACGTCGGGTAGTCCATCACCAACACATGTCAGTGTCAAGCAGCGTTGGTTGTCCGCGCCTCGGACATGAGTCGACACCAATGCAGCCATGTCCACTGTCGTCTTGGGAAATGTGACCAGATGCACAACGTGCAATGATGCGGCGGGACACGTGCAATGTGGCACATCGAGTCGTGGTTGCAGGTACCTTGTCACTCGTCCATGAACGCGAGTGCAGCTGCGTAACCACTATCTCTAATGAGTGATGGTTGGCCACAATATTTGACATGTCGTCGACGTAATCCATCAGCTGACCGGGACAGATGTGCTGACTCCAACCACTGTACCCAATGTGCACCAAAGCAAAATCGGGAAGTGGGTCAATTTGCTCACTGCATACTACGACACGTGCAATCTCCCAGGCCCAGTTCCCAACATGCATGCCAAACATCCATGCATGCCATAAACAGGCATCACCATGACACTCCTGGTCGTGGGCCAACAGGGGGCGCACACACCCGTCATAATCCATGTCAGCTACGCACACGTTGGAGAGGCACACGTCCATGCACCACTCGGATAGGCACGTGCAACATTGCAATACAGGTTGAACGCAGGTGACGTCCGCAATGCGGAAGCTCAGCCGGTAAGTGATCCGCAGCACTGCCAAAGGCAGTGCACACAGGACATGCAGCAGACGTGCAAGGTATAGGTGGACGTGAATGGAGTCGACCAAGTGTTCGGGATGCTCTGCCATTGCGTCAGTGGCTCTGCTTGTAGCTGCACTGGCTTGCCGTATGCCAGTCTTGTGGATGAAATGGCACAGCTTGGTGCAATGAGCCGGGTCTGTGTGCAATGGGTGCAGGGCAGGGGTGTGGTGGGAGTACGTGTGAAGGCCATTTCACGCACGCTAACTACGATGAAGGACTTTTGAGTGTGGGATGTGTACTCGTTGTTCTCAAATCGGGCAGTGTGTAGTGTGGGAGACGGATGCAAATATTATCGTATCTGTCAGGGGGGGCTGGCCACTTGCAAGTTCCTTCTCGGAGCAGCAGATGTGTTAGTGCAAGATAGCTCAGACAAAGAACCTTTCATCCCTACAGTAACTTCTCCAGCTGCATTCATACAGGATGTGTACAAAGGCCGGTCGTGGGTGTTGTGGGATGTCTGCGACCCTGGTCATCATGGATGAGATGCCCAGCACGTGGCACATGGGCGGGTTCACTGTGTGTTACGTTGCCAAACAGCTGCTCCTCCCTCCCACGAGCCCCCACACTTTTGTGCGTTGCGCTGTTGTATCCCGTGCACTCCTACGGCACACCATTGTAATGCCTATTTGCGCATGTCCTGCGGCATTCCAATCACACCGTGACACTGCCGTTTGGAGGTGGTGCATGGCACTTTACAACATCGACTGCTGCGGCCCTTGTGGCGGCCACACCAGAATACAGAGACACACTTACCGCACTTCTTGCACACGGACATGTCCGAGACACCCCGTTCCCCTTGCCGGATAGGCACACCCCTGCACTGACCTGTGTACGCTGGACCAGCACACGCCGCTTGTGCATGCAGGAGGATGCGTGCGTAGCTACATGTCCAGGCTCACTGCGAACGCTGAGGTGACATCGTAACGTCCGCTGAAGACAGCACACTGTGATGTTGCAGGGCCTGTGCCCATCATGCTAACACAATGACCACACGGACACACTTGCTCAGATGTGGGTTCGGGGGGTGTTGGCGGTCCTGGGGTTGTTGCGATGAGTGTTGTGGCCCTCATGGGTATCCGTGCAACATGCTCATTGACTCTATGGCACCTGTGGGTGTTCCGGTGTGGCTCTTGGCTGTGTTCCCTTTCATGCTGCAGGTAGTCATCCTGCTTAACACCAGCAGAAAGCAGGTGTAAAATCCCTGGTGCTAACGCGGCTTATCGCCGGAATTTGTTTCGCATCGCAGTTTTTGCCTTTCGTTGTGAAAGTTGTGATGTGGTTTTTTCGTGTACAGAAAAATAAACAAACTGGGCAGTGTAACCCGTCAAGATTCAGCACCTGACCCACTATTCCCAATCAATATAAATACAATGAGATTTCTTCATTGATCTTGTGTGTACACTGTAAATGCACCCACTACCACAGTGCAATTCAATACAGGATTTTAGTATTTAGAATAAATCACAAAGGGGCACCTCGTGTGTTTTTGCACGGTAACGCCTACTCTGCATCTGATTATCAGCACTTTAATGCAACTAAAGTTGAGATAAATCTAACACACTATTCAGAAGCTGGTGCAAACTGCAGACATCACCAGTATTCCCGTGATAACTGCCCCAAAATTTAACACCATGGTGGACACCACTAAATAACAGTAATAAGAACGAGAAAGAGTCACACAGCACTTAAGTAACAACCAAAAACGTTATTGAAATTTTTTTTTTTCCCAAACTTTATTTTTCCGTACATATAGAGGATAAACTAAATTTAACAAACTGAACACAAAACAACAAGGCGGAAGACTCCTGTCGGGTCCATTAATGTCGATGACACAGCCTGGAAAATAAAGCACAAAATAAGGACGTGTGTAATGCGCATATCAAAGGAGTGAGACACAGAGAAAGAGAGAAGGAAAAAAAAGCCAGAGAGAAAAAGAGAGGGAAGGAAAGAAAGGGAGTGAGAAAGGGAGAAGGGAGAGAGAGTGAGAGAGATAGAAGGAAAGGAAGGAAGAGAGTGAGAGAGAGAGTGAAGAGAGGGAAGTGAGAGAGAGAGAGAGAGAGAGAGACACTGCCTCCCCTGCGCATCCATGACCAATGAATTACCTGCTGCCATCAGAGTGTCTACCAGTGGGCACTCCACGTGCCCGTGAAAGCTCCAGGGCCCGGTCCCGCCACCATGGGTTGGTGGACATTATGTGGACCCGCTCCGCGGCCCAGCAGAACCCAAACATGTCGCTGAGTCCTGAGTCATCAATGGCGGAGACCACATCAGCTTTTGGTGCTGCTAACCCTGTGCAACGCAAGTCAGCGCCACGTGGTGGTAGGCCGCTGACGGCCATACAACTTAGGGTGCGACTAACCCTGTGCAACTCAAGTCCGCGCCACGTGGTGGTAGGCCTCTGACGGCCACATCAGCTTCGGGTGGCACTAACCCTGTGCAACTCAAGTCCGCACCACGTGGTAGTATGCCCCTGATGGCCACATGATCTTCGGGTGGCACTAACCCTGTGCAACTCAAGTCCGTGCCATGTGGTGGTAGGCCCCTGATGGCCACATCAGCTTCGGGTGGCACTAACCCTGTGCAACTCAAGTCCGCGCCACGTGGTAGTAGGCCCCTGACGGCCATACAGCTCAGGGTGCGACTAACCCTCTGCGCAAGTTTTCATGGACTCTTTATGATTGAGACCCGTGGAGCGTCCGCCATCCAGTCAACACTGGCAATAAAGGATGTCACGTTGTCGATCCATTATATTTGTGTGGTCACATGGCCTGTGACGCATGTGCCGGATGGGTGTGGTGTGTGTGCAAACCTGCCCTCAGGGAGTGGCCGTGAAATGTTGACAACTAGACCACTGACCTGCACACCAACAGCGAGTACGCCTGCGACAGGTAGCTATGTGGGGGGTGTGAAAACGTGTTTTCTCAATGGATTTTCCATAGGAAACTTTAGACAAGGCTACAGGTCAAACTGCTGAATGGAATTACGCCAAACTTGGTAGGGAGAAAGGTCTTGGTCCAGAAAGCGCGCTTTCTCGCATCGAGTGAAAATATAAAAGAAAGGTCCCGGGGGCAATTTAATATACCGGAGCTCTGTCTGTGCGAGATAACCCTTTCACGCTCCCTCTGCCCAACATCACCACTTCGCAGCTATGCCGTTAGAAGCCAGTCCGTTGGCTCGCAGCTCTCTACCTTTGCGAGCTAGTACGCTGCTGTGCCTGTACCTGTGCGAGCTACTATGCTGCTGTTCCTTTGGGAGCGGACGGCTCGTAGTACTGCGTCTGTGAGTCGAGCGGACGGGCCGCAGTTGTCCCTCTGCGAGCCTGGGTGCGAACTGTTCATAAGTCACACTACATAAGCATTGAAAAGCCATTTTGTGATTCAGTCCGTCAGCTGGCATCTGTCCGAGGCATTTCTGAAAACATACCGGAGTTCTTTCTGTGAGAGATACCCCTTTCACGCTGCCTCTCCTCACATCAGCAGGTAACGCACCCTCTTCCCACAATAGCAACATACCCCCAACAACCTTCTTGGGCCCGGAATTGTCCCTGTGCGGTTGGACAAAGAAGAATCTTAGTCATGTATAGATTTACATATAAAAAAAATTATTTAAAAAAAACAACAACAAATAAAATTGAAGGGAGTCTGGTGCTGTGGTCGCTGCACGAAGTTGGGGTCACTGCAATTCAGGGCTCAGGACACAGTTCCACATGTGGGATCGGCTTGTATTGAACAGGATTAGTGGCACCACGTGTCGCGCCTTGTGTTGTACAGGGTTAGTGGCACCACGTATTGCCGGCCTTGCATATGGAAATATGCCTCACTGATCGAAGGGAGTCTGGTGCTGTGGTCGCTGCCACGGACTTGGGGTCACTGCCATTCAGGACTCAGGACACAGTTCCACATGTGGGATCGGCTTGTGTTGAACAGGGTTAGTGGCACCACGTGTCGCTGGCTTGTGTTGAACAGGGTTAGTGGCACCACGTGTCGCGGCTTGTGTTGAACAGGGTTAGTGGCAGCACGTGTCGCCGGCCTTGTATATGGAAATATGCCTCACTGATCGAAGGGAGTCTGGTGCTGTGGTCGCTTGCACGGACTTGGGGTCACTGCCATTCAGGACTCAGGACACAGTTCCACATGTGGGATCGGCTTGTATTGAACAGGGTTAGTGGCACCAAGTGTCGCGCCTTGTGTTGTACAGGGTTAGTGGCACCACGTGTTGCCGGCCTTGCATATGGAAATATGCCTCACTGATAGAAGGAAGTCTGGTGCTGTGGTCGCTGCCACGGACTTGGGGTCACTGCCATTCAGGACTCAGGACACAGTTGCACATGTGGGATCGGCTTGTGTTGAACAGGGTTAGTGGCACCACGTGTCGCCGGCTTGTGTTGAACAGGGTTAGTGGCACCACGTGTCGCGGCTTGTGTTGAACAGGGTTAGTGGCACCACATGTTGCCGGCCTTGCATATGGAAATATGCCTCACTGATAGAAGGGAGTCTGGTGCTGTGGTCACTGCCACAGACTTGGGGTCACTGCCATTCAGGACTCAGGACACAGTTCCACATGTGGGATCGGCTTGTGTTGAATAGGGTTAGTGGCACCACGTGTCGCCGGCTTGTGTTGAACAGGGTTAGTGGCACCACGTGTCGCCGGCCTTGCATATGGAAATATGCCTCACTGATAGAAGGGAGTCTGGTGCTGTGGTTGCTGCCACGGACTTGGGGTCACTGCCATTCAGGACTCAGGACACAGTTCCACATGTGGGATCGGCTTGTGTTGAACAGGGTTAGTGGCACCACGTGTCGCCGGCTTGTGTTGAACAGGGTTAGTGGCACCACATGTCGCGGCTTGTGTTGAACAGGGTTAGTGGCAGCACGTGTCGCCGGACTTGTATATGGAAATATGCCTCACTGATCGAAGGGAGTCTGGTGCTGTGGTTGCTGCCATGGACTTGGGGTCACTGCCATTCAGGACTCAGGACACAGTTCCACATGTGGGATCGGCTTGTATTGAACAGGGTTAGTGGCACCACGTGTCGCGCCTTGTGTTGTACAGGGTTAGTGGCACCACGTGTTGCCGCCCTTGCATATGGAAATATGCCTCACTGATAGAAGGAAGTCTGGTGCTGTGGTCGCTGTCACGGACTTGGGGTCACTGCCATTCAGGACTCAGGACACAGTTCCACATGTGGGATCGGCTTGTGTTGAATAGGGTTAGTGGCACCACGTGTCGCCGGCTTGTGTTGAACAGGGTTAGTGGCACCACGTGTCGCCGGCCTTGCATATGGAAATATGCCTCACTGATAGAAGGGAGTCTGGTGCTGTGGTCGCTGCCACGGACTTGGGGTCACTGCCATTCAGGACTCAGGACACAGTTGCACATGTGGGATCGGCTTGTGTTGAACAGGGTTAGTGGCACCACGTGTCGCCGGCTTGTGTTGAACAGGGTTAGTGGCACCACGTGTCGCGGCTTGTGTTGAACAGGGTTAGTGGCACCACGTGTTGCCGGCCTTGCATATGGAAATATGCCTCACTGATAGAAGGGAGTCTGGTGCTGTGGTCGCTGCCACAGACTTGGGGTCACTGCCATTCAGGACTCAGGACACAGTTCCACATGTGGGATCGGCTTGTGTTGAATAGGGTTAGTGGCACCACGTGTCGCTGGCTTGTGTTGATTAGGGTTAGTGGCACCACGTGTCGCCGGCCTTGCATATGGAAATATGCCTCACTGATAGAAGGGAGTCTGGTGCTGTGGTCGCTGCCACGGACTTGGGGTCACTGCCATTCAGGACTCAGGACACAGTTCCACATGTGGGATCGGCTTGTGTTGAACAGGGTAAGTGGCACCACGTGTCGCCGGCTTGTGTTGAACAGGGTTAGTGGCACCACGTGTCGCAGCTTGTGTTGAACAGGGTTAGTGGCAGCACGTGTCGCCGGCCTTGTATATGGAAATATGCCTCACTGATCGAAGGGAGTCTGGTGCTGTGGTTGCTGCCACGGACTTGGGGTCACTGCCATTCAGGACTCAGGACACAGTTCCACATGTGGGATCGGCTTGTATTGAACAGGGTTAGTGGCACCACGTGTCGCGCCTTGTGTTGTACAGGGTTAGTGGCACCAGGTGTTGCCGGCCTTGCATATGGAAATATGTCTCACTGATAGAAGGAAGTCTGGTGCTGTGGTCGCTGCCACGGACTTGGGGTCACTGCCATTCAGGACTCAGGACACAGTTCCACATGTGGGATCGGCTTTTGTTGAATAGGGTTAGTGGCACCACGTGTTGCTGGCTTGTGTTGAACAGGGTTAGTGGCACCACGTGTCGCCGGCCTTGCATATGGAAATATGCCTCACTGATAGAAGGGAGTCTGGTGCTGTGGTCGCTGCCACGGACTTGGGGTCACTGCCATTCAGGACTCAGGACACAGTTCCACATGTGGGATCGGCTTGTGATGAACAGGGTTAGTGGCACCACGTGTCGCCGGCTTGTGTTGAACAGGGTTAGTGGCACCACGTGTCGCGGGCATGTGTTGAACAGGGTTAGTGGCACCACGTGTCGCCGGCCTTGCATATGGAAATATGCCTCACTGATAGAAGGGAGTCTGGTGCTGTGGTCGCTGCCACGGACTTGGGGTCACTGCCATTCAGGACTCAGGACACAGTTCCACATGTGGGATTGGCTTGTGTTGAACAGGGTTAGTGGCACCACGTGTCGCCGGCTTGTGTTGAACAGGGTTAGTGGCACCACGTGTCGCGGCTTGTGTTGAACAGGGTTAGTGGCACCATGTGTCGCCGGCCTTGCATATGGAAATATGCCTCACTGATAGAAGGGGGTCTGGTGCTGTGGTTGCTGCCACGGACTTGGGGTCACTGCCATTCAGGACTCAGGACACAGTTCCACATGTGGGATCGGCTTGTGTTGAACAGGGTTAGTGGCACCACGTGTCGCGGCTTGTGTTGAACAGGGTTAGTGGCACCACGTCTCACCGGCCTTGCATATGGAAATATGCCTCACTGATCGAAGGGAGTCTGGTGCTGTGGTCACTGCCACAGACTTGGGGTCACTGCCATTCAGGACTCAAGACACAGTTCCACATGTGGGATCGGCTTGTATTGAACAGGGTTAGTGGCACCACGTGTCGCGCCTTGTGTTGTACAGGGTTAGTGGCACCACCTGTAGCCAGCCTTGCATATGGAAATATGCCTCACTGATCGAAGGGAGTCTGGTGCTGTGGTCGCTGCCACGGACTTGGGGTCACTGCCATTCAGGACTCAGGACACAGTTCCAGATGTGGGATCGGCTTGTGTTGAACTGGGTTAGTGGCACCACGTATCGCCGGCTTGTGTTGAATAGGGTTAGTGGCACCACGTGTTGCTGGCTTGTGTTGAACAGGGTTAGTGGCACCACGTGTCGCCGGCCTTGCATATGGAAATATGCCTCACTGATAGAAGGGAGTCTGGTGCTGTGGTCGCTGCCACAGACTTGGGGTCACTGCCATTCAGGACTCAGGACACAGTTCCACATGTGGGATCGGCTTGTGATGAACAGGGTTAGTGGCACCACGTGTCGCCGGCTTGTGTTGAACAGGGTTAGTGGCACCACGTGTCGCGGGCATGTGTTGAACAGGGTTAGTGGCACCACGTGTCGCCGGCCTTGCATATGGAAATATGCCTCACTGATCAAAGGGAGTCTGGTGCTGTGGTCGCTGCCACGGACTTGGGGTCACTGCCATTCAGGACTCAGGACACAGTTCCACATGTGGGATCGGCTTGTATTGAACAGGGTTAGTGGCACCACGTGTTGCGCCTTGTGTTGTACAGGGTTAGTGGCACCACCTGTAGCCGGCCTTGCATATGGAAATATGCCTCACTGATAGAAGGGAGTCTGGTGCTGTGGTCGCTGCCACGGACTTGGGGTCACTGCCATTCAGGACTCAGGACACAGTTCCACATGTGGGATTGGCTTGTGTTGAACAGGTTTAGTGGCACCACGTGTCGCCGGCTTGTGTTGAACAGGGTTAGTGGCACCACGTGTCGCGGCTTGTGTTGAACAGGGTTAGTGGCACCATGTGTCGCCGGCCTTGCATATGGAAATATGCCTCACTGATAGAAGGGGGTCTGGTGCTGTGGTTGCTGCCACGGACTTGGGGTCACTGCCATTCAGGACTCAGGACACAGTTCCACATGTGGGATCGGCTTGTGTTGAACAGGGTTAGTGGCACCACGTGTCGCTGGCTTGTGTTGAACAGGGTTTGTGGCACCACGTGTCGCCGGCCTTGCATATGGAAATATGTCTCACTGATAGAAGGGAGTCTGGTGCTGTGGTCGCTGCCACAGACTTGGGGTCACTGCCATTCAGGACTCAAGACACAGTTCCACATGTGGGATCGGCTTGTATTGAACAGGGTTAGTGGCACCACGTGTCGCGCCTTGTGTTGTACAGGGTTAGTGGCACCACCTGTAGCCGGCCTTGCATATGGAAATATGCCTCACTGATCGAAGGGAGTCTGGTGCTGTGGTCGCTGCCACGGACTTGGGGTCACTGCCATTCAGGACTCAGGACACAGTTCCAGATGTGGGATCGGCTTGTGTTGAACTGGGTTAGTGGCACCACGTATCGCCGGCTTGTGTTGAACAGGGTTAGTGGCACCACGTGTCGTGGCTTGTGTTGAACAGGGTTAGTGGCACCACGTGTCCAAAATTGGAATTGACAGCTCTGCTGCCCACAGTGTAGACTGCTAATGAGTGTTGGTTTGCACTTGAAGATGAATTTGGTGATTGTACTAAAGCTATAACTGATATAAAAAAAGTTCTTGAAGCAAGGATACTAAAAGGATATTATGTAGGTTTTAGGCCTTTGATAGTTACTTGCCTACTGGACTCTGTATGTAATTAATGAATCAAGACTTAATTTTAATTGTGAGCCCTGATCACCGCAGTGTAGGCCAGAGGTAGCGGGCAGCAAGGGCCGTCAGCCACGTGACGTTGACTTGAGCTGCACAGATTGGGAGCATACAGTCTTCTTAACCGATTATACTCTCTTACACAATTTGCATTGGCACTAATCTTGAATTGTTAGCCCTGCTAACCGCATTGTAGCCCGGAGGCAGCGGTCATCAAGGGCCCACAGCCACGTGGCGTTGACTTGAGCTGCACAGAGTTAGCGGTACTTGAAGCACTTAGCGTGTGCGCAGTCAGCAATGATGCGTGGTCCGGGCTGGCCGCACTGGTAGCAATGTCTGTTGCCTACTGGACTGCGTCATCTGCAATCGCGAGTCGCTCTGAATTGTGAGCCCTACTCACCGCAGTGGAGGCAGCGGTGAGGAAGGGCCCACAGGCACGTGTTGTTGACTTGAGCAATGTGTCTTGCCTACTGGACTGCGTCATCTGCAATGTCAACTCCATCTGAATTGTGAGCCCTACTGACCGCAGTGTAGGCCGGAGGCAGCGGTCAGGAACGGCCCACAGCCATGTGTTGTTGACTTGAGCAATGTCTCTTGTCTACTGGACTGCGTCATCTGCAATCGCGACGCGATCTGAATTGTGAGCCTTGCTGTCCGCAGTGTATATCGAAGGCAGTAGTTTGTACAGACATAAGTCCGCGGTGCTGTGCCGCTGGGGGCCTGTGTGGTGGAAGCCAGCGATCGGCTGAGGAGGCTGGCGGTCACGTCGGCGGCTCGTGGCAGGGTGAGGGGCGCCGCCCTGGCAGACGCTTTGACCTTCCCACAAGTGAACTACGCCCAGAGCTCTGGCCTATTTATTCACACTCCTACACTGAAGTGGCGTACGTCAGACCAGCCCACTCCGGTTACGCTTATGCTTACAGGGGACGACGACACAGCTACATGACTGAGATCTTCCCTAGTGTTTGACGGTTGGATCCACTGTCCACAACACTACAAGCACCAGTAGTATTTGTGCACATGGAGAGGTGTGTGTTCTGCATAATGAGATGTGTCCAGCACATCACCGCTACATTTTGCATTGTGTGCATTGTTAAACATGGGTGAATTGCTTCCTTCACATATAGTTTGTTCACACCTGTCCCAATATTCAGTTATTGTGTGGCTGAGGGGCCATGCCATTTTCGGAAAGTTCACTGTCTTGTGCTGCGCTGCCTCGGTGGTAGAGGGGGGGGGTCCTGGGGGTGGTGGTGGGTGTTGTGGTGTTCTTGGGTGTCGGAGCTGCTTGATCAGTAGGTCTATGACATGTGTTGGTCTTCAGATGTGGCTCTGGGCTGGGCTCCCTTTCATACTGTATGTAGTTGTTTAATATTTAAAAAAACAAGAAGACATTATATAGTTTAAATAACAAATACAAAAAATTACAGTAGGGAGAGGGGTGATATGGGGGGGAGGTCCTGAGGGTTGTGGCAGTGGGTGTTGTGTCCTTCTTGGGTGTCGGAAAAAACTATAGGTTAAATGAACATTATAATTAGAAGTTAGCATTAAAAAAAACATTGAAATTCACTGAAAAAACCATAGGTTTCAGGGACGTTATAGATAGAAATTAGTATTTAAAAAACCTTTGAAATTCACTGAAAAAACCATAGGTTTCAGGCACGTTATAGTTAGAAATTGGCATTTAAAAAAACCTTTGAAATTCACTGAAACAACCATAGGTTTCAGGCACGTTATAGTTAGAAATTAGCATTTAAAAAACCTTAGAAATTCACTGAAAACACCATAGGTTTCAGGGACGTTATAGTTAGTTGGACATTTCACCCATACAAAACCATAGAAATTCCACAGTTATAGTTAGTTCAGCTAACTATAACTCGCGCCCCCGCAATGCACTGCTGATGACGTCACATATTACATCATTCATGCAATGGTCAGTGACATCACTGATGACATCACTGATGACATCTCAAATGACATCACTGATGACATCATCCATGTGACAATCTGATGCACCTCCTCACACACTAATATAACCTTTGATACACTCACTGTAAAATACAGACTACTATTTTCAATACCATTGACACACTAATACCAGCTACTACATACCCACTCAGTGATTCCTAGGTCTACACACACATCTACCCATTCGCCCATACAATCAGTCATACATGCAGTCACTGATCAATAGAACACTATCAAATGCACTCATACACCTATATAGACATTGACACACCAGCACTCATCCTAGTCAGTTATGTACTCATCCTAGTCACTCATGCAAAGAATCAATCACAGTTCCATTTACTCACCTACACAGTTATACACACACCACCTCATTTATTCATACAGATAGTAACGCATAGTTAGTCTCTTATATAATCACTAATACAAGTATACACTCATACATACAGCCACTCTCACAATCACTGACTCTCATGTATAGTAATTTCTATACACCAACTCTCACATACACTGCCTTTTATATATGTACTTAGCTGGACATGTGCACTGAGACATCGATTCACTCACCAAGATGCCCATACACACACTTACCCACCCATACAACTGTTTCCACATGCCCTCTTAAACTCATACACCCTGTCAATCAACCACTCACACATCTATGCGCAGAGTCACACACCCCCCACCCAACCACACACACACTCAGTCTCCTATACAAATACGCAGGCAACTAATCAATAACCCATATAGACATTCATGTAGCTACTGACCAACCAATGCAGCAGCTTACACAACAACAGACAGAGTGATACAGACATTCACACACTTTAGACACTAACCCATGGATTCAGTAAGATACATTTAATCATTCACTTAAACAGTCAGTCACACACCTACTAAATCCTCCATCCAGACACTTATACATCCATTCATTCTTCAATACAGCTTGGTATATATATAATACATATTTAAATTTTAAAGAAAACCACATTCACTGGATGATGTCATCAGTGATGTCATTTGAGATGTCATCAGTGATGTCATCAGTGATGTCACTGACCATGTCATGAATGATGTAATATGTGATGTCATCAGCAGTGCATTGCGGGGGCGCGAGTTATAGTTAGCTGAACTAACTATAACGGTGGAATTTCTATGGTTTTGTATGAGTGAAATGTCCAACTAACTATAACGTCCCTGAAACCTATGGTTTTTTCAGTGAATATATATATATATATATGTATCAAATCCACATCGAGGCTCAATTTTCGGCATCCGGCGCTCTCATGACGGTGCGTTGTGGAGACGGCGGAGCCCAGCCGTTATGAATTTCCCAACAGTATTCCTTTACAGAACAATTCCACACGCACTCACTGGCAATTGCTGTAAACTTTCTTGATTTTATTTAAGGCAGCAAATTTTATCCGACAATTACAACCCAACGCGTTTCAGTCTGCCCTCAGACCTTTCTCACGGGTAGCCAATGCTAGTGTCAAGACTTGTATTTAAATTAACCCATGATGTTACATCACATCCTGGTTTGACAACGCTTGGCATTTTGGGAGTTGTAGTACATAAAGGCCTTGGCCATTATATAAATAACATTACAATTACATTACAATTATAGAAAATAGTGAAATCATTTGTGTTACGTGACAATGAAAAAACCCACTTTTATACTCGTAAATCATATCCTTAATTATCATTTTTTGATTTTTTGATGTTAAATCGGACATCACATTCATTGTTACAAGAGAAAGCCTTTTTTATGCTCTCAATTCGTATCCTTAGATATCATAGTTCTATTTTGATGGGTCACCACATTCATTATTCCTGATGGATTTTACAAACGTTTGTAACTACTAGCTTCAAAAGGTTTGAAAGATTTAGGTCATGCCCTCTAGTGGGCCTCGTGATCATATTTTCAAGGTACTCTACGGGAACAACCCTTTAAAACAATACCTCCAATCAGACACGAGTCATACCCTCTCATGGGATCCTTTACAGACCTGGCTAGTGAATTTCCGCTCTTGTAACCAATAAAGTTAAATTGAGCTATTTTCAAAAAAATGAGCCTTTGCTCAGTGTTGAGAGTGATAGTGATTTAAAAACATTACTCTATACCCTTAAATGTCTATTCAAAGATATCATCAACTCATGTATGGATAAAAAGAGGCGAAAATTCAAGAAAATAAGATAAGAAAAAACAATTCTGGAGAACAATTAAGAAGAAAAAAAGGTGTATATATATGTTTCTATATATATATATATGTGTCACGAAAGATTATGATAAGGGAAAGAAACGAGAGGAAACCCCTCACTCTTTCTGTTGAAAAATACAAAACAGTCTTAGCAGTAAAATTTGGCATTCAGTTAATATTTTACAAAAATCCTTCTATAGATGTGAGTACATTTCTTCATCCTTGTTAAGCCCGTACGGGGCCACTGTCCTGAATGACAATATATGTTGTGATTCTTTTTGTCTTAAGATTTTTACTCGATCACCACCACGTGGCACGGGACACTTTGTACAGCATAAAATTTCAATTTTCTCCAATCCCCTTCGTGGAATTTCTCCATATGTTCAGCCACGGCGTAGCTTCGATCCCTATTTGTTGTTGCCCTCACATGTTCAAGGATACGTTTTTTGAGTTCACACACAGTGCTCCCCACATATTTAAGTTTGCAGGGGCATTCAATTATGTAAATGACGTATTGACTTTTACAATTTATTAGTTGATTGATTCTCCACTTCTTCCGATTCGCCATCATGATTTCCTTGGTGTTCTGAGCTATTTGACACACTTTACAGGTAGTACACTTGTAGAATCCTTTTATATCCAGCCAAGATTTCTGTTTTTTGCTTTGTGGCTCGAAATGGCTGTGAACCAATTCGTCCTTGAGGTTTTTTGCCCTCCTATATGTTATCTTGGGATGATTTCCCACAATTTCTGACAAAGTTGGATCCAAACACATGATATTCCAATTCTTGCTCCTCCGAGCAAATTCGACGGATTCGCAGAAGTTCTCCATATGGGATGTTCTTAATCAGTGGGGCTTGATGGAAACTTTCCGCATGTAAGGTTGCATTACTTGCTGTGGCTTTTCGGTGTAGTGTTGTGTGTACCTTGTTTCCAATTATATAAATTTCAGTATCCAAAAATACCACACTGCGAATCCGTCGAATTTGCTCGGAGGAGCATGAATGGCAAAGGCGTAGCAAACAAACTATGGCAAGATTCAGAAAGAGAAAATACAACAAAAAGGTACTAACAGCATGCTTGGGAAAAACTGAAAAACAATCAAGATCTGAAATAATAAAGACAAGAATGCCACAAACACATAAGGAGGAAAATGCAATAAGATTAATTACCACTTTCTCAACACAATCAAAACAAATTGCAAATATTATTTCGAAGAATTGGAATATCCTGTGTTTGGATCCAACTTTGTCAGAAATTGTGGGAAATCATCCCAAGATAACATATAGGAGGGCAAAAAACCTCAAGGACGAATTGGTTCACAGTCATTTCGAGCCACAAAGCAAAAAACGGAAATCTTGGCTGGATATAAAAGGATTCTACAAGTGTACTACCTGTAAAGTGTGTCAAATAGCTCAGAACACCAAGGAAATCATGATGGCGAATCGGAAGAAGTGGAGAATCAATCAACTAATAAATTGTAAAAGTCAATACGTCATTTACATAATTGAATGCCCCTGCAAACTTAAATATGTGGGGAGCACTGTGTGTGAACTCAAAAAACGTATCCTTGAACATCTGAGGGCAACAACAAATAGGGATCGAAGCTACGCCGTGGCTGAACATATGGAGAAATTCCACAAAGGGGATTGGAGAAAATTGAAATTTTATGCTGTAGAAAGTGTCCCGTGCCACGTGAGAGGTGGTGATCGAGTAAAAATCTTAAGACAAAAAGAATCACGACATATATTGTCATTCAGGACAGTGGCCCCGTACAGGCTTAACAAGGATGAAGAAATGTACTCACATCTATAGAAGGATTTTTGTAAAATATGAACTGAATGCCAAATTTTACTGCTAAGACTGTTTTGTATTTTTCAACAGAAAGAGTGAGGGGTTTCCTCTCGTTTCTTTCCCTTATCATAATCTTTCGTGACACATATATATATATATATAGAAACATATATATACACCTTTTTTTCTTCTTAATTGTTCTCCAGAATTGTTTTTTCTTATCTTATTTTCTTGAATTTTCGCCTCTTTTTATCCATACATGAGTTGATGATATCTTTGAATAGAAATTTAAGGGTATAGAGTAATGTTTTTAAATCACTATCACTCTCAACACTGAGCAAAGGCTCATTGTTAGACCTGGCACCATTGGCGTGGGTCTCCCTTCCATTTTTCGCTGTTATCTCCTCTGTTTTACTGGTGTTAGATGCTCTGGGCGCTGTGCCACAGCCATTCAGTGTCACAGCGCGAATGCTCCCTGTGTAAATATGTCTATGTGAATTGGTTTATCCCTGATTGGCTTATTTGGTTTACCTGTTAGTCCCTAGTAGTGTGGCCTATATGTGCCCAGGGCTGGTAAACCAAATGCTGCTGGTGGGCCTGCAGCACTGATGTGTGCCACCCACAGAAGCAGCTTGTAAAGTGTGACTCAGACCTGCCACTGCAGTGTCTGTGTGCAGTCCAGAACTGCCATCTTGGCTGTGAAGTGCACTCACTTCCCAGCCCCTGAACCTTCCCTTGGCAGCCTGTAAGTCACCCCTATGATAGGGTGCATTGTATGTGTAAGGTAGGACATGCCTTGGTGTATGTAGCATGTCCTGGTAGTGAATTACACCCCATTTTGTTTTTCACTACTGTAAGGCTACCTGTTCCTCATAGGCTAGAATGGGCAGTTTGACTATTACATTCTATAGTCCTAACTGACCCCAGGGACATGGTAGAAAAACGAATTTAGTATGCCTGAGCTCAGAATATTAAAATACATCTTTTAGTGAAGTTTATTTTTATATTCTGTGTTTGAAAATACCACTTTTAGAAAGTAGGTATTTTCTTGCCTAAGCCTTCCAGTGTGCTCTGCCGTTATGTGTATTGGCTGTCTGGTTTTAGAGGGGCAGGGCAGGCTGAGTCAGACCTGGGTTGAATAGAGAGATCTGCATTTAGAGTGTGGGGAGGGGTGGCTCCTTGACCTGAATAGGGCTGTGCCTGGCAAGGTGAATGCTGGCTCCACCTCCCACTGTGTGTCTGCTAGCAGACCCCCTCTTTCTGAAAGGAAGGATGCAGCCTGGTAAACAAAGTGCTCCAGGCCTGAGCAGAACTGGTTCTGGCTAGGTTCAGTGACTGGTAGCTTCTAAGAACAAAGACTTTTGGGGTATAAATATCTGTGCTCAAACCCCTACATTTTTGTATTGCTTTTGGATCTGGAGAGGAAACTCTGTCCGTGCCACTGGAGGAATCTGCAGGAAGTGACTGTCCCTGTGCTTGTGTGTTGTTTCTTGCACTGGCCTGCAGCAGTGACCACTGGACCTTGAAGAAGAGGAAAAGGAACTCTTGAGAGAACTTTTATTTTTGTTACAAGCAATTACCCAAGGGCTAGGAAAAGAGCTAGCCTCCTGCTGGAGTCTCAGGCACATCAGACTCCACCACCAACCTCCTGCTTCCTCCCTGCGAGGACTGCTATCTGCTGATGAGGCTCCTGTGAGTTCCAGGGCCTCTAGTTTGCATCAGAGAAGAGAGTGTGGGAAATCGACGCTAACGCATCTTTGCGGGCCGCTGCAGTCGAGAGCGCTGGGAAAATCATCGCGCTACTGCCGCCGAAGGCACGCAACACGAAACCATCGCTGACACCCCTTTGCGAGCCGCTGCAGCCGAGACGCGCTGGAAAGATCATCGCGCTGCTGTCGCCGCGCACTCGCAACCCTTAAAGAAATCATCGCTTCAAGACATCGCATTGCGGACGCCGTGCGTCCGCCACTTTGATCGCATCGCACCGAATTTCGTCGCTCCCTCGCGGAGCGTCTTGTCTTCGCATCGCAACACGATCGCACAGCGCAACAGGATCACCGCATCGACTTCTCCCACGCGGCAAGAAAGTCATCGCATCGGCGGTCCAGCGTGCAGAAGTTTGTCGCATCGTCTCCGCACGCATCACGCAGATCGGCGCATCATCCTCCCTTGCGGCAAGGATTTCAACGCATCGCCGGCCTCGCGTGCCGAGAATCATCGCTACAGCTTATTTGCGACATTTTCTTGGTTTTGCTACTAAACCCAGGTACTTTGTGAAAGAAAGGGTCGCAGAGACCACTGCTTTGAACTTGAACCTTATTTTTGCAACCTTTGAACTATTTTTGACAGCCCTTCAATAGCTATCCTATTTTTGACAGTATTGTGGCTTTTACAGTTATTGGTCTTGTGATAAATCTGCCTTTATATAAAGATACTTATTTTTTATAACTACTTGTGTGGTGTCCCTTTGTAGTGTTCCTCACTGTGTTACTGTGTATGGTCATAAATGCTTCACACCCTGCCTCTGAGATAAGCCTACCTGCTCGTGCTACGTTACCACAGGGTTGAGCAGGGGTATTAAAGAGGGTAGCCCTCTCACTCTGACTTAGGAAGAAGGGTCCCTACTTGGACAGTGGCCAGCCATTGCCAACTAGAGACCCCCATTTCTAACATTGGTGGTCAGCGGTGAGGATCTGGACTTGCATTTATGATCGCATACAGTAATTATAGTGTACACTACTAGTGAGTGCAGACCATAACGTACCGCATACAATTTTTGAGAGTTTTTTTGGATCCTATATTGTAATTGATATTGCCGGTGATTTTTCACCCGCACACATTTTCTGAGAGTTTTTGGGATCCTATATTGTGATTGATATTGCCGGTGATTTTTCACCCGCGCCCATTTTTGAAAGTTTTTTGATCCCCTATTGTAATTGATATTGCCGGTGATTTTTCACCCGCGCACATTTCTGAGAGTTTTTGGGATCCTATATTGTGATTGATATTGCCGGTGATTTTTCACCCGCGCCCATTTTTTGAAAGTTTTTGGATCCCCTATTGTAATTGATATTGCCGGTGATTTTTCACCCGCGCACATTTCTGAGAGTTTTTGGATCCTATATTGTGATTGATATTGCCGGTGATTTTTCACCCGCTTACATTTTTTGAGAAGTTTTCTTCTGTCCTTTATTGATATTGCCAGTTATTTCTACAATGGGCAAGCCCAGATCAAATGCCTCAGAGGATCTCTCCTGGGAAGAAGAGAAAATAGAAACCTACAATGCCAAGCAGCTCAAATATTTTTGCAAGCAATTCACAGTCCCTATCACAGGTCTCACTAGAAGGGAGGAGTATTACAAGGCGCTGAAGGCCTGGCTAGAAGCCAGGGATGCCCCTAAGGATATAGGAGAGCTTGTGGAGGTGGGAGAGAATGCAGGAGAGCAGCAGGGCGATGTAGTAGACTTAGTAGGAGATCCAGCCCTTTCCAACCCGGGCTCTAGTGTGTCCGCTAAGGTTCTGTCCCCAGAAGAGCTGGAGGACAGGGAGAGAGATAGGCGGCATAATATGGAGATGGCTAAGCTTAAAATGGATGGTCACCGGGACCTAGAGAACAAGAAGTTAGAAATTGAGATTATGAGAATGAAGCTTGAGCATGAGAGAGTATTGAGGGAGTTGGAGATTAAAGCTAAGAGCATGGAAATCTCCCCCTCTGGTGGCAGCGTACCTGTAGTGCACCCTGAGAGTAGGGTGTATATACCCAAGGAGGTTATTAAGGATTTCCACAAAAGTGAAGATATTGGGCAATGGTTTGCCGCTTATGAATTAGCCATGGTGTCCCACCGGGTCCCTGAGAAGGATTGGGGAGCGGGGTTGTGGGGACGCTTTGTGAGTGAGGGGAGGGATACCTTGTTGGACCTGCCCCCAGAAAGTAGGATGGTTTATGCCCACATGAAGGAAGCGTTGATGACCCGCTATGGTTTGACCCCTGAGATGTATAGGCAGAGGTTTAGGGTCTGCAAGAAGCTAGAGGGTACCACGTGGGTTGAATATGTGTCTTTTTTTTGCAGAGCCATGGAACGCTGGGTAAAAGGTAGCAAAGTAGAAACTTTTGCGCAGTTTTATGATTTGATTTCATGGGAGCATTTATATAGTAATTGTTTTCCTGAGCTACGCCAGCACCTAATTGATTGCAAGCTGACTAACCCTAGAAAGCTTGCTGAGGAGGCGGACCGCTGGGTGAGCACCCGGGTCCGCAAGGGTCCAGTGGGAGACGTCGCCAAAGGTGGGCAGGGTCCCCAGCAGAGGAGTGGGGGACAAGGGTCAACAGAGGGAGTTCCACCGAGGGCCCCAAAGTAATCCCCCAGGGAACCAAGCAGTGGTGTCTCAACCCCCCCAAGAAAGGAGGACAGGGCCCCCAACAGGTAGGCCTGTTCCCAGGGGCCCCCCACTTGTTACAACTGTGGTCAAGTGGGCCACAGATATTTTGATCCCCAGTGCCCCCAAAGGGGGCCAGTGCACCACCCCGTGCACCACCCCGCCAGATTGCTAGTGTAGCCCTGGGAGAGGAGGAGATGGGTGCCCAAGAGGGGTGGGATCCCGTAGAGTTGACCCTTGTCTCATTAGGGGACTTTGAGATGGTCCCCAAGCCTGCACTGCCTGCTAACACTAAAAAATACAGGCAGTGGGTGACCATCTATGGCCATAGGGTGGAGGCTCTAAGAGACACAGGGGCCAGTGTAACTGCTGTCAGCTCCCGGTTGGTGTCCAAAGAGCAGGTTGTCCCCCATGCATTCTACCCAGTAGTGTCCGCAGACAACTCAGAGAGCCAATGTGAGGTGGCTCAGGTTCCCTTTGAGTGGGGGGTCTCAGGAACTCTTCAGGTAGCTGTGAGGCCCGCCATGCCTGTAGACTGTCTGCTGGGCAATGATTTAGAGGACTCCCCGTGGGCTACGGTGGAGAGGAAGGCTCACTTAGAGATGTTGGGTCTGCCTGAGTGGGCGTGTGCGACCACTCGGTCCATGGCAGCCAAGGAGGGTGTTGAGAAGGATCTGGAGCCTGAGAGTATGGCCCAGATCCCTGCCTTAGAGAGAAGGGGCAGGGGCGCGGGAAGCCGGCCCCCTCGGTTCCCACGGCCCAGGAAGGAGCAGACCCTGAAGGGGATGCCCTGGAGCCTATCGGGGAGCAGATCACCGAACTGGGGGACCTGCCTGAGCTGACCCATTGGCAGCAGGAAGGGGGACCCACCAGGGAGGAATTTTGTGAGCAGCAGAGAGTTTGCCCCTCTCTTGAGGGTATGCGGCGACAGGCTGCAGCCCAGGCAGAAGGTGACATGTCTGGTTCACATCTGATTTATTGGGAGAACAGTCTCCTGTATAGCGAGCCTAAGGTTGCTGAGCCAGGGTCAGCCCGTGTGCTGGTGGTACCCGAGTGCTTCAGAACCTTCCTACTGGGGTTGGCTCATGACATTCCATTGGCAGGACATCTGGGGCAGACCAAGACCTTTGAGAGGCTGGCTGCCCACTTTATTGGCCCCAGATGCACAAGAGTTCAGACACTCATTGCAGGACCTGTGAGACTTGCCAGGCAAGTGGGAAGAGTGGGGGAAGATCAAGGCCCCACTCCAGCCCTTTCCAGTTGTGAATACCCCATTCGAGCGAGTGGGCATTGACATTGTGGGGCCTCTGGACCCCAAGACAGCCATGGGCAACAGGTTCATCCTGGTCTTGGTGGACCATGCCACCCGGTACCCTGAAGCCATCCCGCTCAGGACAGTGATGGCCCCCGTGGTGGGACGTGCACTGATGGGGATTTTCTCCCATGTGGGATTCCCCAGAGAGGTGGTGTCTGACAGGGAGACCAACTTCATCTCCCAGTACATGAAGTCTCTGTGGAAGGAGTGTGGGGTAACGTATAAGTTCACCACTCCTTACCACCCCCAAGGTAATGGTCTGGTTGAAAGGTTCAACCGGACCTTGAAGGGCATGATCATGGGCCTAGAAGAGCCCCTGAGGCGTAAGTGGGACGTCCTCTTGCCATGCCTGTTGTTTGCCTACCGTGAGGTGCCACAGAAGTCCTTAGGGTTCAGTCCCTTTGAACTCCTCTATGGCCTCCCGGTTAGAGGACCTCTGAGTCTGGTCAAGGAAGGCTGGGAGCAATCTCCCAGGAAACCTCCCCAAGATGTATTTAGCTACATGTTGGCCTTCAGGAACCAGACTTGGCGTTTCAGAAAGATTGCTGAGGCAAATCTGGAAGCCAGCCAGGAAGAAATGAAACGTTGGCACGACCAGAATGCCACTCTGGTCGAATTTCAACCTGGTCAGAAGGTTTGGGTACTGGCCCCAGTGGAGCCTTGTGCGCTCCAAGATAAGTGGACCGGTCCATTTGAGGTGGTGGAGCGCAAAAGTCCAGTTACCTACTTGGTGGACTTTCAGTCTCCCAGGAACCCCTTGCGGGTCCTGCATGTGAACCGCCTAAAGCCCCACTTTGAGAGGTCTGAAGTGGGCATGCTTCTTGCCACAGATGATGGGGTTGAGGAGGAGAGTGAGCCTCTCCCTGACCTCCTGTGTGCAGAAGAGAAGGATGGGTCAGTGGAGGGTGTGATCCTCTCCACCACACTGACCCCTGAGCAGCAGAGAGATTGTCACCACCTGTTGGGGCAATTCTCTGATTTGTTCTCCCTGGTACCTGGTGTCACTGACTGGTGCGTCCATGAGGTGGATACCGGGGGCAGTTCTCCTGTCAAGCACAAGGCTTACAGGGTGACTGACAGGGTCAGGGCTTGCATTAAGGAGGAGGTCTCCAAAATGTTCGCCCTAGGGGTGGTTGAGTCCTCTAGCAGCCCCTGGTCCAGCCCCGTGGTCTTGGTACCAAAAGCTGCGACGCCTGGTGCCACTCCTGAACTTAGGTTCTGTGTGGACTACCGAGGTCTCAATTCGGTCACCAAGACCGACGCGCACCCCATCCCCAGAGCTGATGAGCTCATCGACTGGTTAGGGGCTGACCGGTACCTCAGCACGTTTGATCTGACGTCTGGGTACTGGCAGATCGCCTTAACTGATGGGGCAAAGGAGAGGTCAGCATTCTCCACACCAGATGGGCACTACCAGTTCCGTGTGATGCCCTTTGGGATGAAGAATGCCCCTGCCACCTTTCAGAGATTGGTCAACCAGGTGTTGGTTGGGCTGGAGGCTTTCAGTGCCGCCTACCTGTATGACATTGCAGTGTTTAGTTCCTCCTGGGAGGACCACTTGCGCCACCTCTGGGAAGTGTTGATGTCGCTGCGCAGAGCAGGCCTCACAATCAAGGCCAGTAAGTGCCAGATTGGGCAGGGTTCTGTGGTGTACTTGGGACACCAGGTGGGGAGCGGCCAGGTGGCGCCCCTGCAGCCCAAGATTGAAACCATCCTGGCTTGGGAGCCCCCAAGGACCCAGACCCAGGTGAGGGCCTTCTTAGGACTCACAGGTTATTACAGGAGGTTTGTCAAGGGGTATGGCAACATTGTTGCACCCTTGACTGAGCTGACTTCCAAGAAGCGGCCAAAGATTGTGAATTGGACTGACACCTGTCAGAAAGCCTTTGATGCCCTCAAAACTGCTATGTGTACAGCACCCGTACTCCAGGCGCCCAATTTTGCTAAGGAATTTGTTGTCCAGACAGACGCTTCAGAGCATGGGGTGGGGGCCGTTCTGTCACAGATCAATGAGGAGGGACTAGACCAACCTGTAGCCTTCATCAGTAGGAGGTTACTTCCACGGGAACAGAGGTGGAGTGCAATTGAGCGTGAGGCATTTGCGGTGGTCTGGGCACTGAAGAAGCTGAGACCATACCTGTTTGGGACTCACTTCCGGGTTCAGACAGACCACCGGCCCCTCAGATGGTTGATGCAGATGAGGGGTGAGAATCCCAAGTTGTTGAGGTGGTCCATTTCCCTACAGGGTATGGACTTCACGGTGGAACACCGCCCTGGTACAGAACACGCCAATACTGATGGTCTGTCTAGATTTTTCCGCCTTAGCGATGAGAACTTCCAAGGGGATGGGTAGTTCTCCCCACATTTCAGCTGGAGGGGACGTGTGTTAGACCTGGCACCATTGGCGTGGGTCTCCCTTCCATTTTTCGCTGTTATCTCCTCTGTTTTACTGGTGTTAGATGCTCTGGGCGCTGTGCCACTGCCATTCAGTGTCACAGCGCGAATGCTCCCTGTGTAAATATGTCTATGTGAATTGGTTTATCCCTGATTGGCTTATTTGGTTTACCTGTTAGTCCCTAGTAGTGTGGCCTATGTGTGCCCAGGGCTGGTAAACCAAATGCTGCTGGTGGGCCTGCAGCACTGATGTGTGCCACCCACAGAAGCAGCTTGTAAAGTGTGTCTCAGACCTGCCACTGCAGTGTCTGTGTGCAGTCCAGAACTGCCATCTTGGCTGTGAAGTGCACTCACTTCCCAGCCCCTGAACCTTCCCTTGGCAGCCTGTAAGTCACCCCTATGGTAGGGTGCATTGTATGTGTAAGGTAGGACATGCCTTGGTGTATGTAGCATGTCCTGGTAGTGAATTACACCCCATTTCGTTTTTCACTACTGTAAGGCTACCTGTTCCTCATAGGCTAGAATGGGCAGTTTGACTATTACATTCTATAGTCCTAACTGACCCCAGGGACATGGTAGAAAAACGAATTTAGTATGCCTGAGCTCAGAATATTAAAATACATCTTTTAGTGAAGTTTATTTTTATATTCTGTGTTTGAAAATACCACTTTTAGAAAGTAGGTATTTTCTTGCCTAAGCCTTCCAGTGTGCTCTGCCGTTATGTGTATTGGCTGTCTGGTTTTAGAGGGCCAGGGCAGGCTGAGTCAGACCTGGGTTGAATAGAGAGATTTGCATTTAGAGTGTGGGGAGGGGTGGCTCCTTGACCTGAATAGGGCTGTGCCTGGCAAGGTGAATGCTGGCTCCACCTCCCACTGTGTGTCTGCTAGCAGACCCCCTCTTTCTGAAAGGAAGGATGCAGCCTGGTAAACAAAGTGCTCCAGGCCTGAGCAGAACTGGTTCTGGCTAGGTTCAGTGACTGGTAACTTCTAAGAACAAAGACTTTTGGGGTATAAATATCTGTGCTCAAACCCCTACATTTTTGTATTGCTTTTGGATCTGGAGAGGAAACTCTGTCTGTGCCACTGGAGGAATCTGCAGGAAGTGACTGTCCCTGTGCTTGTGTGTTGTTTCTTGCACTGGCCTGCAGCAGTGACCACTGGACCTTGAAGAAGAGGAAAAGGAACTCTTGAGAGAACTTTTATTTTTGTTACAAGCAATTACCCAAGGGCTAGGAAAAGAGCTAGCCTCCTGCTGGAGTCTCAGGCACATCAGACTCCACCACCAACCTCCTGCTTCCTCCCTGCGAGGACTGCTATCTGCTGATGAGGCTCCTGTGAGTTCCAGGGCCTCTAGTTTGCATCAGAGAAGAGAGTGTGGGAAATCGACGCTAACGCATCTTTGCGGGCCGCTGCAGTCGAGAGCGCTGGGAAAATCATCGCGCTACTGCCGCCGAGGGCCCACAACACGAAACCATCGCTGACGCCCCTTTGCGAGCCGCTGCAGCCGAGACGCGCTGGAAAGTTCATCGCGCTGCTGTCGCCGCGCACTCGCAACCCTTAAAGAAATCATCGCTTTGAGACATCGCATTGCGGACGCCGTGCGTCCGCCACTTTGATCGCATCGCACCGAATTTCGTCGCTCCCTCGCGGAGCGTCTTGTCTTCGCATCGCAACACGATCGCACAGCGCAACAGGATCGCCGCATCGACTTCTCCCACGCGGCAAGAAAGTCATTGCATCGGCGGTCCAGCGTGCAGAAGTTTGTCGCATCGTCTCCGCACGCATCACGCAGATCGGCGCATCATCCTCCCTTGCGGCAAGGATTTCAACGCATCGCCGGCCTCGCGTGCCGAGAATCATCGCTACAGCTTATTTGCGACATTTTCTTGGTTTTGCTACTAAACCCAGGTACTTTGTGAAAGAAAGGGTCGCAGAGACCACTGCTTTGAACTTGAACCTTATTTTTGCAACCTTTGAACTATTTTTGACAGCCCTTCAACAGCTATCCTATTTTTGACAGTATTGTGGCTTTTACAGTTATTGGTCTTGTGATAAATCTGCCTTTATATAAAGATACTTATTTTTTATAACTACTTGTGTGGTGTCCCTTTGTAGTGTTCCTCACTGTGTTACTGTGTATGGTCATAAATGCTTCACACCCTGCCTCTGAGATAAGCCTACCTGCTCGTGCTACGTTACCACAGGGTTGAGCAGGGGTATTAAAGAGGGTAGCCCTCTCACTCTGACTTAGGAAGAAGGGTCCCTACTTGGACAGTGGCCAGCCATTGCCAACTAGAGACCCCCATTTCTAACACTCATTTTTTTGAAAATAGCTCAATTTAACTTTATTGGTTACAAGAGCGGAAATTCACTAGCCAGGTCTGTAAAGGATCCCATGAGAGGGTATGACTCGTGTCTGATTGGAGGTATTTTTTTAAAGGGTTGTTCCCATAGAGTACCTTGAAA
Organism: Calotriton arnoldi; assembly: GCA_963921515.1. NCBI lineage: Eukaryota > Metazoa > Chordata > Amphibia > Caudata > Salamandridae > Calotriton > Calotriton arnoldi. The sequence continues at coordinate 254,690 of CAWUFW010016617.1, read as the reverse complement.
ATATGATCACGAGGCCCACTAGAGGGCATGACCTAAATCTTTCAAACCTTTTGAAGCTAGTAGTTACAAACGTTTGTAAAATCCATCAGGAATAATGAATGTGGTGACCGATCAAAATAGAACTATGATATCTAAGGATACGAATTGAGAGCATAAAAAGGCTTTCTCTTGTAACAATGAATGTGATGTCCGATTTAACATCAAAAAATCAAAAAATGATAATTAAGGATATGATTTACGAGTATAAAAGTGGGTTTTTTCATTGTCACGTAACACAAATGATTTCACTATTTTCTATAATTGTAATGTAATTGTAATGTTATTTATATAATGGCCAAGGCCTTTATGTACTACAACTCCCAAAATGCCAAGCGTTGTCAAACCAGGATGTGATGTAACATCATGGGTTAATTTAAATACAAGTCTTGACACTAGCATTGGCTACCCGTGAGAAAGGTCTGAGGGCAGACTGAAACGTGTTGGGTTGTAATTGTCGGATAAAATTTGCTGCCTTAAATAAAATCAAGAAAGTTTACAGCAATTGCCAGTGAGTCCGTGTGGAATTGTTCTGTAAAGGAATACTGTTGGGATATATATATGTATGTATATATATATATATATATTCACCACACTTCCAAGCAGGAAAGTCGACGCCGTGTCTTTACGCAAAAATCTTTAATGTCAGCTGTTAATGTTAGAAGCGTTCGCCTGCCCAGCAGGCTTGCTCACTAACAAATCAATAAAGTTTTTCTGCCATTTTTAACAGTGAATGCGATCGTGTCACATGTGAACTACAAACTCAGAAAACGTGAAGACAGACTTGTAGTTTTATCATTGATGCAAAAACAAATTGAATCATATATTTGCAAACTAAACAATAATCAACGGGTAATCATGTTAATAATGTTTTGCGGCAATAAAGATAAAATATAATCTTAAGGTGTCACAGATACAATTTGAAACCCCAAATGGTTACAATTTTATGGTCATCGTTACTAGACAAAGACCAAAACACAAAACACAAAGGTGTTGGTGGAGTCCTGCCCCAGTGGGCTAACTCATTTTTGACATCACAATTAAATTGTCACCTGTATGATAGTTCAGAACTACACCATTATTTGAGTAAATAAATAGTGACATCTTTACCAATTATTATAAAAAACTTAAGAAGCCATAAAACACGATAAAACAGAGCCAATACTGCCCAAATGGGCTTACCCACTATTGTCAGATAAAACCATATTCTTCCAACTCATATGTTCGCATTGTCATTAAAAAATAATTGATTCAGTATTTTTAATTCACAGAGAGACTGTCTGCCTATAAAGTACACGTGCTATAGTTTAAATATAAAAATGGTTAAAAACAAACAGGAAATCGAAAGGAGGAAAGCAGCATCATAGATCTCAGTTATAAATGTGTGTGAAAATCTTCTTCCATGTTAAGTCCCTCGGGGATCTTGGTGTTAAGCTTGATAATATAGTTTGATTCAAGCCTTCTCAGTTTCTTTTCACGATCTCCACCTCTTACATTTGGTGGGACAGTATCAATAACAAAATAAGAGAGGCCTCCGACATCCTTGCCGGGGTGTTGCTCAAAATGTCTGGCTACGGGGTAAGTTCTATCCCCATTTTTAATAGCTCTCAAATGCTGCAAGACTCGTTTTTGGACAGGGAGAATGGTGCTGCCTACGTACTTCAGGCCACAAGGGCACTGAAGCACGTACACAGCAAAATCAGTCTTACAAGAAAATTGTCCTTTGATCTTTTGCTCTTTATTAGATAGACCAAGAGCATAACTGGAAGTATTCTTCCCATGGATACAAGTTTTGCACTTAGTGCATCTTATAAAACCATTCTTTCTACTTAGCCACATAATAGTAGATGGAAACTAGTTGTGTGTAACAATGTGTTTCCATCCGTAGGCTTGCGATAAAGATTTTGCTGTCTACGTGCTAAGTGTATGGTTTCTTGGAAGGGGAGATCCACATCACATGGTGTGTAGGGAAATGAGCAATAAAAGGATGACAAACAATCACTTATCCACAATATTCTCTAGAAAAACCATCTATAGGAGGCATGCATCAGTGCCAAAATGATTAAATTGATTGATACTGAATTTCTGTGACAGATATAAACAAGTAATCACTCCAATCCTTGTGTACCTGGGAAAGACAACATATTAATGAAAGGCAATGTGGTCATTATAACTTTGACAACCCCTTTGTCAACTGACTATCCAATACAGGGCTGGTAATACCGAAAACCAGAAAGCTACACCCTTCTCACTTATTACAATTCCAGCTCTTCTCTTTCCCGAGCCAAGAAATTAAATTAGGGAGTGTGCCTGAAACAAATATTCCTAAATAAATTATTTCTTCTAATTGGTTGGACACCTCATGCTGTCCCAGCTCTTTACCATCCTGTGCCTAGAAGCAATTCGATCATACAGCTTTTCTATACAAATATGGTCAAATAAATAAATTACTCCATATGTATCCCATATGCAAATTCCTCATCAGTGACTATGGTGTAGTAAATATAGTGAAAATGGATAAGGAATTTAAAAGAAATGAATGAGAAGGCAGCAGCTTTTGACGGGGTGGAACAAAACATTTGGGGCCGTATTACAGATTCAGGCGCAGAGGCAAAGAAGCTCTCAGGAGGTGCACTGTCAGTGCGCCCCCTGATGGCAGCTCTCTGGAGGGGAGAAAAGGGGTCCCATGGACCCCCCAGAGATCCCCTTGCAGGTGTGTGCAGTCACTGACCGCACCAGTCTGCAAGGGATCTCTAATCCCCTTTAAAAGTGCAGGCGGGTTGCTGCCTGCACTGTGAAACACAGAGCAGCTTCAAAGCAGTCCTTCCATTTTTTACGGTAATGCGCTGCCTCCACGGCAGCGCAAGTTCGCGGATGCCCTAAGGGTAGCGCATTCCATGTAATAGGGCGCACTTTCCCTGTTTTCACCTGGCGCACCAGTGTGCTAGCCCCAGTATTATTCAACCTTTACACAGCGAATCTTGGCAGTGCATTGACCAAGATAAACATCTTTTCACCAAGAATTGGAAGCTAGAGAGTACCCATCATACAGAATGCAGATGATCTGGTTGATCTAAATCACACAAAAATCTGGATGCAGTGTGCCCTGGATGAGTTTCATAAATTAAATTCAAGCAATAAATTGGTGGTTGACGTAAACAAAATGAGGGTGATTGTTTTCAGAAGTTATAAGAACAAATCCAAGCATTACTGGAGGCTGGACAGCCATACTCGCTACTCCACCGGTTTCAAGCTAGCCTGGCTGATGAGGGGTGATGCCCCAAAACCGTTCCCAAGATGCTTGTTTTCCGGTCCAGGAAGGAACTGGCCTGGCAGTTCGGGCTGGACTGTTCCCATGGGGCACAGGGTTAAGGCTGATTTGCATATGGCTGGGTCCAAACTGGAATGCCATGGCGAGCAAAATATTGATGGATTAAAACAAGATCTGTGAATGGGGGTGAATGTTTGACAATGTTCAACATTATGTTCATCATCTTTTTGTGTTGCATTTTCACCCTGGGTGGGAAGGGTATGCCCAGACGTGGGTCCCGTGCTCGCTACGCCACCGGTTTCAAGCTAGCCTGGCTGATGAGGGGTGATGGCCCGAAACTGGTCCCAGGATGCTTGTTTTCCGGTCCAGGGAGGACCTGGTCTGGCAGTTCGGGCTGGACTGTTCCCATGCGGCACAGGGTCAAGGCTGATTTGCATATGGCTGGGTCCAAACTGTAATGGCGTGGCGAGCAAAATAACAATGGATTATACACAGATCTGTGACTGGGGCTGAATGTTTAACAATGTTCAACATTCTGTTCATCATCTTTTTGTGTTGCATTTTCAGCCTTAAAATAACCAGCACCACTAAATTCAATTACTTGGGTGTCTGGATGACTGAAAGTGGGATAACAAATCTTTATTTAAAACATCTCGCAGATAAGGCCACAGGGGTGATATTTGCACTGCGCAAACTAAACAGCTCTCTGCACAGTCCATCAGCGGAAGCTATTATAAAACGACTAAAGTTATGTTGATTTCGACGATTGCATAATAACCTCAAGCCTACCCAGCGAAGTAGGCCATGGCTAGATACATCTCAATGCACTGTTTGTAGAAGGTTGTCCTGTTTACCAAAATACACTTGACGATCTTTGATATGCCTGGGGTTTGGCCTGACATGGCAGGACCTCGAATCTAAGGCAACTTTCATTAAGTATTGCCACGTAGGGCAAACGGCAAAGCCAGGCGCTCATAAGTCCCTCCTACAAGTCATTTTTAGTGAGGAGGGCAATCCCTGGTACTCACATTTAGTGAACACCATAAACGAGATACGTGTGATTGCAGATAACTTGAAAACTCTTTTCAGCTCTTATCAGGCCATATAAAAATATAAAAAACGCACGTAAAGGTGCTGTCATGAAGGCGGGTCTTGAAAACCTACAATCTGCCGCCCACCTAGATCTAGTTTCAAAATCATATGCAGGAACAAAATGCAGGAATACCTAAAAGTGGTTTTAAATAAGGAATGCAGAAACAACATTCTCCCAGCGAGACAAATGGTTCTTCCTATTTATGATTTTAGAGCGAACTGTAAGTCAGTGCCTACTACAGTACAATGTAGCTTCTGTGAGTGCAGAAGGGTATCTGTGCTACACATGTGATGTTGTCCGCAATGTTTAGAACTACATCGCACTTTATTGAAGCCGATGTTTTTAAAAGATGCTCTGGTCTTTTGTTTAATATCTAGCAATCCTTTGGAACTTTATAGCTTTGGTAACTTAATTTGTAAAGAAATAAGTGCAAGGCCCTTGTCAGGAGAACACGGCAGCTTGCTTAACACATTGCTCTTCTAATGACAATGCAGACTTTTTATACATTAAAAATGACTGATACCTGCCACCCAAGCTATTTTTATAGCTTTGGTGACAGGTATTAGTCATTTTAATGTATACTGAGTTATTAAACAACTGTTGTTGGGTTCATCACAAAACTGGGCTAACATGGCCACCATGTGGCAGTCTGTCATAAGTCCCGGTGTTGATAATTATGTGTGGGTTCCGAGCATTGGAAACCACCGGCACAAATTAAGCACTGAAATGTATTAACATAATATTTAATAGTTTCAAATCTCGAAGCTAAGCGGAAGAATAAAAAGGCCTAGATTTCATCTTTTTTTGGTAAATGTTAGTTGGGGGCAGGGGGCACCTACTTTAGACATAACCTGTGTTGTGATTTATGAAACCAATGTACTTATGAAATATTTTTCAATCTGGAAATGATCTACTTGTGTAAAATCTAACTCAACTATTATTGGTCCGTAGGACCTCTTTCTAAAACTTTTTTTTAAATTTAAATTGGGAAAATGACTTTTATGATATTTTGTAAGATGACCTTTTTATAGATTTTTTTAGATTCAATTTTTACTCTATATTTTCAATTCAATTCATTATATTTCTCTTGTGCACTTTGTAACAATGTTAACTGAAAAAATAAAAATCTACTACACACAAAAACAAATGAGACAGACTACACAGGTGAGCAGTGATTGTCTCTCTCTATTTCCAAGCTTTGCTGTCCGCACCCTGAAGAAATTCCAAGTTACATGTATGCTCTGCAGATGCATATAAACAGGCGTTCAGGACTGCTCTGAGCCAACGCAACTATTCTCGAAATGGCCACTGAAGTTCGTACAGGCTTTGCCAGGGAAACGTGTAAAAATATACATAATCGTTTTATTCCTTAGAGGAGGAGAATAACTTGTGATGCCTGTCATTGGGAATGTGGCAGATCAAAAGGTTCATTAATGGGTCCCAAGCACAAATTGATTCTCTGAATAGTGTTTGGCCTCAAGAGACAAAATAGAACAGAAGAGAAACGTAAGCGAGGAAGACATTTGACTGTCACATGGACAACAAGGGGAATCGAGTGACGTGGGCAGGGATCACAGCCCACAAGGGCTTGCAAGAAGACTAGAGATGTGGCTCGGGTGAAAAATATTCGCATGGAGTAGAGATGAGTTTCTGGTGAAAAACACTCTCTTCCTTTCTAACATTCCACAGAATGGACAATAATAAAATACACGTAGTTTAATGCAGGTGTTTCCTCATTTTTGGCCTCACATTTAAAATATCAACTTACATTGTCACGAATGTTTCTTGTTTATCAGATTTTCAGGCGTACGATGCAGCGTTGCATTATTTCTTCCACAAAAGTTTTGAAAAATGCTTCTTCAGTGATTCAAATTTTATTGTGAATATTTACCATATCGCTGTCTGAGGAAGTGGTATTATTTACCCTGTAATGAGAAGACTTTTTAATCTGCGTTTTAGTGTAGTGGACAATGCAACCATAAAACAGTGATTTTAAAGGGCGACCGTTTCTTTTGAAAAAATAATCGGGGCATATCAGCAACAGCCAGCGATAATTATCGCTAAGCGCGCTTAGCGCAAGGATAATTATCGCCGGCTATCGCTGGATTATATCGCCGAGATAGCGCGCTATCAGCAACGCGTATCTCCAATGCGATACAAAATCCAGCGATAGCTGCAAAATGTGCGATTATCGCTGGAAATCCAGTGATAATAGCACAGCGATAGGAGATTCCTTGTTAATAGGGCAGGGAGTGCTTATCCTCACAATCCACCTTCCAAAGGATACAATGGCTAAGTAAGAATAAAAGCAGGCGTAATGAAACCTGCGATAAGCGCAGTTAGCGCTATTATCATCGCTACGCAGGTTAGCGAGCAGATTGATAATAGGAGAAAGGTTCGTTAGCGACCTTTTTCACGTTATTCTAGTAACTTTGCATATCATTAGCGTTGCAAAGCTGGGCGTCAAGGAAACTGGCGGAGAGGCATAGGAACACGCGCTAGGGTGTCCTTGCTGATAGTGCAATAAAATTATCGCCGCTTTTCGCCCAAAAACGGACGCTAAAGCGGCAATAATTTTATCGCGGGACCTTGATAATATGCCCCAATCGTTTTTTAAAACTAATGACTTTGTTCCTTTTTTTTACTTGTTTGATTAAACAACGGGATCTCCCAAAGACGCCCATGAATATAACAATTATAATACTTTTCAGAGGTGGTGAATATTAAAAGTAATGTCTGTACAAAGGAACAACTGAAAAACTGCGTTTTTTCCATACTGATATGGTTTCTTTTTTAATGGACTCCATCTTGGCTTTTAATGGCTCGCGAGCACTGTGTACCTGCATTCATATGGAAGGTTTAACACTAGGTATTAATATTATAAGGCATCCATATTTTATTCATCCAGCACAAGGGATCACTAACCTTGCAAAACATTTGTAAAGAAGGAACAAAGGCAGATCTGCAGGTTTACCACAGGCACTAAAGTATAAAGACTGGGGGCGGGCTAGTGCTGAGCAAACGATAGTCGTTGTGACTCTACGGCTAAGCGCATCGTGAAATTAAGTGTCATCGTGTCCTGTTAAACTGATAGCACATTACATTCTCGAGGTTATATTTCCTTTGGTTTATGATCCAGCAGTGTCTCTTAACGCATCATTATCACCTCCAGAATATCAATAAAACGAGCGCAGTCATAAAGCATTAAAAGCAGAGCAGAATGTGCTATACAGAAATCAGGGAGCAATGCTACAAAGCAAGCAGTGCGCGCGCGTCTCTGGAATCTGACAGCATTCCTAGACGTCACTTCATAAAGGGGGCAGACAGTTATCGTGATGGACGTGCAGTCTCAAAATTCAAAAATCCAGTGCATGAAATTGGATTCAGGCTCGTCACAATGTCTCTCGCGCTCAACTGAATGGAAATGACATCAGTCGCGGAAGTTAATGAAACATTCATGCGTGCGGGACCGGCACGGAAGTGATGACATTCGAAAAATCTTTCAATCAGGCGCTCAAATATTGGGTTACTAGTCATACGTATGCAATAGGTGCCGTGTACTGACAGCACACGAAATAATGGCCGGCAGATTGAAATGGCAATATGCACTCTATGCCTGATTCAGCAATGTCGTTGGATAGAAACTGAGATCAAAGCAGCCAGCTGCCAATCAAGGTTCTTTAAGCAAACTTAGGGGCATATTATCAACGGCCAGCGATAATTATCGCTGGCCGTGCTTAGCGATAGATTTCTTATCGCTGGCTATCTCTGGAAATTATCGCCCTGGTAGCGCGTTATTAACAACACGCTTCTCCAGGGCGATAAAAATTCCAGAGATAGCGAGGTTATCGCCGTTTTGCAGGGAACATCGCTGGTTTTCCAGCGATGTTCCCTGCAAAGCGGCGATACTCCTGCTGATACGACCCTGTGGTCGTATCAGCACAATCCACCCCTATGTTAGGGATGGCTAAGTCGGGATAATAGCAGACGTTAGATTTTGGCGAAAACGGCCGTTTTCGCCAAAATCTAACGTCTGCTATCATCCTGTGGGCTGCCTTGTAAATATCGCGATGTGCACATCGGCGATATTTACAACGTAGCCCATCTGGGGTGCGCCTAATAACGCCCACTTTGCATCTCATTAGAGATGCAAGGATGGGCGTTGGGGGAAAGGGCGATAGTGCAGGGATTCACGCGATAGCGTGACCTTGCTGATTAGGCGATAGAATTATCGCCGCTTTCCGTCCGAAAACGGACGCTAAAGCGGCGATAATTGACTATCGCCTGGTTGTTAATTTGCCCCTTAATTGGTTGCAGTTATGACGAGAGTTTATGCGGAGGAGCCAGGCAGAAACATGGATGGCCCGTGTTAATTAAAAGTTTGCTAAAGTGGTGATGTTTGCATGTTGTTATAAAATATGGCGAAGACTAGCTCTTATACAATGTTCAGCACCTGTATGTACTGTGTTTAAACCCCTCCCAGGGGCGAGTCCTCCTTACCAGGGCCGGACTGGGAACAGAAACCGGCCCTGGCAAACTGCTCAGCCGGCCCCCCCTGGGTGAGGAGGAGTGCAGCCGAGCAGTTTGCGAGGGCCGGTTTCGGCCGATTTTGTTACAGGGGGCCGATATTGCCGACCCCCGGTAACAAAAACGGCCCCCCAGGGGCCCAAAACCGGCCCCCACCCTAGCGGCCTACCGGGGAAATGCCCGGTGCCCGCTATGGCCAGTCCGGCGTTGCTCCTTACCCCCCCCTTGCCCACATAACTGCATTCTTTTCACCTTTTAATGACTCCACTGACAACGTCACTTGGGGGATATTCTCAAGAACGTGTGATAATTATCGCAAAATTAGCTTAACGCAACTTAGCACATCGCAGTCTAGCGCGGGAAAATAACGCTGTGTCAACGTTGTATTCTCAACACGGCGGTACCATGCGATACTCTCACGCTAACGGGTCAAATGAACGCGATAAAATTACTGTGACGGCAAAAAACAGCGAAAAAAGTTGCGATGTGGCCAACCGCGATAAAAAAATCAGCGATAACCAGCGACAGGCCTGCAATTCCCAAGCGTCATGCGGGAAAATGCGCTATAAAAGCACCGAAAAACACAAACAAAATAATTCAAGCTGCGTAGCACCATGGAGGAAGCCGGAGCAAGTACAGAGGACGACCAGAGCCCCACAAGCCCCCAGGAGGACCAGCCTGGGACCTCGGGGTCACGGAAGGGCAAGGAGAAGAAGACGAGGAAGACGAGGTTCAGTCTGCAGGAAAACAGGATCATCATCACGGAGGTGATAGAACACCACCAAAAACTGTTCGTCACCTCCAACGTGTCATTGGCAAATAAAAATGCAATATGGCAGTCCATCCTGGACAAGGTGAATGCAGTCGGAGTGAGGAGGAGGACAATTGGAGAGGTCAAGAGGCGTTGGAATGATGCGAAGCGCAAAACCAAGAAGAAACTCGCTGACAACCATCAGGCAGCAATGCAGACTGGAGGTGGCAGTCCAGCGGAACACCAGGAGCTGGATGAGATGGAGGAAATGGTGGCCACAGTCATCAGTGGGGAGACGGTGACAGGAGTTGGGGGTCCGGACACTGCTCGACATGACCTGACACAACAGCACCAGGGTGAGTACCGAACAGGGACTGGGGGGACGGGGGGACATGGACACAATGGCCCACATGCACAATTAAGTAGAGCACACTGCACACCCACAATGACTCTGGATCATGTCCCTGATCCCCTTGGCACACTGCAGCACACATACAAACAGCAAGCACGCCCCTGTCCACTATGGGCACAAAGGGGTCCCTCCCCACCCAGCACCAATCTCACAACCAACCCATGCACACGTGTCAAAACCAGCAAAGCTGCGTGTCTGTGAGCCACACTGACAATGCAAGTGACACTGCATGACGAACAGCATGGCTGCCGTCCAATTATCATGACATGGTGCATGCCACGACACTGAGGTGGCTGAGTGTGGAACACATCCATAAAGGAGCAGGTCACACTCTGACACATCCACGTGCACAAATAACCAGTGACGTCAACAACACATCTGCAGATAAACCATGCCCAAGAGTCCAAAATCCGAACTAGAGCCAAAATTAGCCAAGTCTGCAACATCTCAGCACTGTAGAAGCACAGAAGTCAAAGGCACACCGCCTCAAAGGGATAAAGGGCAACAAAATCCCAGCTGCATGGGTGACTCTCCCACAATGCAGCACACACACATAGCAATAACAGCACATCATCATTGACGACAATGTGGTACAAAGTGCAACACTCTCACTACAGAACAGAGGACACAACTGGTTCCGCTTGTGCGTAGAAACTGGCCAATCACATCTGGCATAGCAGGAAACTGTGAGATGATAATGTATGTGTACAACCTCACATCCGTGATGTAGTTCAAATGTCCACTGTCCCGCATCAAATAGTCAGTGTTGGAAAACGAGGCAGTATCTGTGAGGCCTACACAAATAACATGACTACATTTGTCCTTCACTGGGAACCAAACACCCAATTGTAGCGCCTGACTCTCAGAGGGTAGCGTTGCAGAGCAGTCTGAGGCTTTACTCAAGGGAGGTGGTGTGGGCTAGTAATCGCCATTTGCAGGTGCGCAGAAATAACACTCAATAATTGATTGTCCAGTCTGTACTTTGCTTTATAAAAGTAAGAGTACATTTATTAAACACACACACTACTCAATACTATGCACCAATTTACAAATATACATAAGCTGTTGGAATTACTTTGTGACATTGCGTAACATCTCCACCCCTCCCAAAAGGGGGTGGGGTCTAGTACCACCACTCCCATGTATGCACATCATCTTGCCCCCTAATGCAGTGTGTTGAGCCTAACCTGGAGCGAGGGCCCTGCGCACTGGCACCATCCCAGTGGCGACCCACCCCATTACCTCAACGCGCATTAAAAATGGGTACACCTGCCTTGGTGACACATAACCCTGACTGAGCATTTCCTACTGACCATAAAGTATGCACCTCTATATCTTAAGGGCTAGCAGTCTGGGTCTTCACCTAAGTGCAGCAGCAAGAATACATGTTTACGCACACCTTAGAATGACAGTACTCATCACCTTTGTTGGACATTAGAATGCATTGCAATTACAGCCCCTAAGGGCATCACAGATGAAATCACAGGATTACGCCTATACAGCCAGACACCCTAGCAGGAATGTCTGGCAACATAACCCACTTTGCTTATGACATCACCTTACATAGGTACTTCACATTACATATGTGACCTCCAATCCCTCTAGAAAAAGAATAACAGTTAGTAAATGCAGTTCTGGTGCAATTACACCTCTTCACCTCCAGGGGATGCTCTTCTGGAGCCATCCCCAACTCAGCCTTTCACTCCATAAAGCCCATCACAATACACCCTCAGCTGTAGAACAAAAGTTCCAGCCTAGAAGGTGTATAAATGCAGGTTGAGCCCTTGAGGGGTTATCCTTTCCAAATCCCTAGGAAACTTAGGGTGGGACTGAACTTCGTGCTGGGGGGGGACTGCGCTTCTCCAGCAGCTCCCCCAGCACCTTTTTCACTCTTGAGGGTGACCCCCTCCTCTGGGGGCCACCAAGCACAAAAACGGTAGATTTCCAAATGCCTTGCAAGGCATTATGGGGCGCTTCGTGCTCCTCTGCATGCATATATGATGAGCGGCTCTCCCGCTGTGCCGGGGAGAGCCGCGATCCATCTGGCGCTCCGCGCCGCCTCCCACGCGGGGTGGGGGGCCCGGTCCCACCCGGACCCCCAGGTAAGGGAGACGGCTCGGGGAGCCCACCCCCTGCCGCTCCGGCCACGTGTTGGGGGCCCGGTCCCACCCGGGCCCCGCAATGCCTGGCTCCTCCTTCTGCGGGTCCCAGTCCCACCCGGGACCCACGACAGCCTGACGGGTAGGAGGTCAGCCTGGGGAGCCCACCCCCGGCTGCCCCCGCCGGCTCCCCGCGCTGCCAGCACCCTCGTGTGCTGCCGCGGGAGCCGGCCGATCAGTTCTGGTCTGCCCGCTCCAGCGGGCAGACGCGTCGTCCTGCTCCGGTCCGGGGGAAGTGCGGCGGCGCTCCCCCGGCCTCCTCCCAGTCTTCGGGGCCCGGGGATGGGGTCCCGGGCCCCTCCTCCTCTTCCCGGGGAGCTCGCCGGCGCTCCCCGTCTGGATTTTGCTCGCGGGGGCCAGGGTGGGCTCCTGACTCCCCCGCCTTCCTCCGCTTCACGGGGGGCGCGACGGCGTCCCCCGGCTTTACTTCAGGGCCCGGGGATGGGGTCCCGAGCCCCCTGGGGATCTCCTCGCGGGGGGCACGACGGCGCTCCCCCGCCTCCATTTTCGGTGGGGGCCAGGGTGGGCTCCTGGCCCCCAGGCAGGGCACTTTCACAGGGAGCGCGACGGCGCTCCCCGGCTTCCCTGCTTCTCCAGGGGTCAAAGGTTGCTCACCTTCCGGGGGTCCGATCTGCCCCATTTTCGCGTCCTCTTGCTCCTGGCGGCGGCCCCCAGCCACGGGGAGCACTCTCCTTTGCCCTCTGGATCTCCAAGAGGGGGAATTCTGCAGGGAGCGGTCTTCACTGGCTCCCTGCGCCAGACTTTCGCCTGGCTCTCCTCCTGGGCCTCTCTTCTCCCTGCGCAGAGGCCCCTGCTTCTGCGCACCGGTCCTGGGCTCCTCTTCTGGCGCTGTTAGGGGCCTGGGGGGCAGTCAGGGGGTACCTCCTTCCAACTGCCCATTGCCAGGCTCCAGCACCTTCCGCCTCAGCAGACCACACCCCAGAGAGCCCTTCTCTTCCTGTGCAAGCACTTTTTAAAAGTTGAGTAGGGGGCTGGCAGGAAGTCTCTGTTGGTCCTATCCAACAGCGCCACATCACTTCCCTGCCCCTGCTCCCTCCTTCTTGTCCAGCCTCTGGGCTGGTTCAAAATGGCGTCGTCCAGGGTCTCTGGCCACATGGTCTCTGAAACCAGAGCCCTTCCCTCCTAGGTGCAGCCTGGTGCCTGGCACCCAGTGATAGCTGGTGATGGATGAGCCTGTAGCTCCGCCTAACTTCCCTTCGTGGAAAGGAGGTCTTCGCTCTGGGAGGGAAAGGTCATCAATCCAGCCTGCTGAGGTCAACCCCCAGCCAGGCCCTGGTTATGATCTGACTCAGAGAGATGTAACATTTCTGGATGACCCAAAAGCAGTACAAATATGACTCTGGACTCTGCAGAATACTTCTTTTCACATCCGCTACAGTGGACTTTAGTGCGTGTCTGGAATCTGTAGGCCTTATGGAAGTTAATCTAGCACATGGGCTCCACATCCCCATAGGGGAATAATGAAGTGAAAAACACAGTAAAGCACACTGACTTTCCCTGGCATGTTCCTTCCTAGTGTATAAGGCCTATTCCGTGTCACCACCCAATTCTGCATAAGTCCTGCCACACCATTCACTTTGTAGCTGCTCCTGGTCTGCGCACGCCAAGAATCTCCCCTGCGCAGCCCCTACACGTGTGCACACGCATGTACACAGGTGTCTGCATGTAACCAGCCCGGTGCCCCTTACTCCAGCTGCTGCGCAGCGGCCTAGTCAAGCTAGGGGGACCCCAGTAAAATCCACATGACGTCTCCTTCATTATGAGTTCACTGTGGATGAGTCCCAATTTATGAGGCTCTCCCACAGTAAAAGCTCCACACATAGGTGCTCAAAAAGCGAAAAATCTGGGCGGCCCATCGTGTCAGAACCACCTTCTAACACACGCCGCGCCCAGCTGATTCCTACAGGGAAGAAGTAGCCACTCTACATGGGTATTCTTCCCGTAGTCAGCGATAACTAGTTATAAGGGGTTCTGACCAGACCCCCTTACTCACCAGTTATCCGCTTAGACCACCTACTCCTCCCATCCATGAAATCTCCCCCATGATAGGGATCCCAGACTACCCTAAGAACCCTCCGGGCTCTAGGTTAGATACCTCTAGGTCACTCATGGTCTACATGGGCTTGGCCTCACTAGGCCCACCTTTGCCCTTGGGCATGCAACACTATGCCTACCCCTTCTCTGGACAAGGGTCCAGTGCCTCAGCACCGATGCGGTCTTCTGGGACAGGTCTACATCCCATCCCCTGGGTCACTAGCTGGTCTCCCTTCTGGAGTTTGTTCCAACCAGTACCCTCTCTCCGTTTGGTCCTTGCACCCCAAAGATGCAACCTCTCTGGACCCTCACCCTCAGCCTGCCGCTGAGGTCATTATGCTGCCACCACCCTTTCGGGACGACTGGCTTCCCTAAAGAAAGCACAGCCACTCGTGCTTTCCCCACACAGAAAAGCACCCTTTGGCCACTGGCCTGGCTCCCTGATAGGACCTCAGACCGGCCTCACTACCACACTGGCAGTGCCAGGGAGGAACACTGAGGGTGCCCCGTCAGACATCCTACAGCTCATTCCCCCCGTCAGTAGCTCCCCACGGAAACTACCCCGGGAACCTAGACCCCTTCCTTGTTCTCCGCTGCGAGAACAGGGCCTATGCACCCTTCCCTCCAAGAGGCGCGCTCTCCTCCCAGAGTACCCTTAGAGAGCCTGTGGGCCCCGAGTTAGCTAGACCCAGGCCCACTTCTCATGGCCCTCCCCGGTCTCCCAGCAGCGCCTTGGGAGACCGCCCAGGGACCTACATGGTCCCTGGATGGCCTGCACCACCCCTTATAAAGAGCAGGGTCCCCTCCCTAAGATAGGCCCTACCTGCCTTCAGGGTAGCACGACCACACCAAGCCAGGACCCTAAAGATCCCGGCTAGGCCTGCACCACCCCTTTGCGAACCACAGGGTCCCGTCACTTAAGATAGGCCCCACCTGTGTTCAGGATGGTACTACCTTGCAGAAGTCCACCTCCTGCCCCGAGCTAGGGGAACACCCCCCATGCTCCTGGTCCTTGGGTTCAAGACCCACAGGACCTACCAGACTGGTCACCGTCCACCCGACCCTGTCGCCTCAGGGTCCACCACTAACCCTTCACCTGGAAACTAGGGAGTACATCACCCCCACTCCGATCTCCACTGGGTCAGTTACCTAGCCCACCTAGGGTACCTAGGGGCTACCACTACACACCATCACTCAAGAACTACCCTCCTCTGGGGCCACCCCCTACCAGGGGCCACCTCTGGGTCGCTCACCTCCCCACCAGTTAACCTGGGGGCCTACCGGACACCCAACTCTACCACACCCTCCTCCCACCGTGGGAAAAGTTCCTGGGGGTCCCCCACCATGGGAACCCCTGGGGCGTTACTACCCGGGGTAAAGAAACCTCCTGCCCCACCCTTCCAGTGGTTTTGGCCTGCGCCAATGCAAGTACTTTCAGCGGGGGAAGAATACCTGGGCCCCTTCTGTGGAAACCCTCCCTGCCCTTAAAAAGCACGGGAATCTCCCAGGACCCCCTCTTTCTCCTGTCCCCCACAAAGGTCAATCCACCCCGACACCCCCACCTGTGATGTAGGTATCAGTTGCTGTCCCTATCTCTTGAGGAGACACCCTCCTCATGCAGGTGTAGTGTATGTAGTGTTAGGGTTCAAAGGTGTACAATATGGCTCAGAACATTTGTATGCAATCATTTCCTGGAAAGCACCATCCCGCTAGCACATGATCATCAACATAGCGCGGTCATATCAATACAGTTTACATTTCAACCATAATATCTTCACATGACACGTATGTGCGCGGGGCTTTCCTTTCCCATACCTTTAGTTCACCTAACCAAAACTTTGAACCCTTCTCAGAGCCTTGCGCTCTTCCATTTGCTCATTACTGCATAGATAATGTGTGGCAAAACTGGACTTATCAAATGCTATAAATGCACACCTGAATGGGATACTATGTTTCCCGCCGCTAGACACCAATGTTGGAAAACGAGGCAGTATCTGTGAGGCCTACACAAATAACATGACTACATTTGTCCTTCACTGGGAACCAAACACCCAATTGTAGCGCCTGACTCTCAGAGGGTAGCGTTGCAGAGCAGTCTGAGGCTTTACTCAAGGGAGGTGGTGTGGGCTAGTAATCGCCATTTGCAGGTGCGCAGAAATAACACTCAATAATTGATTGTCCAGTCTGTACTTTGCTTTATAAAAGTAAGAGTACATTTATTAAACACACACACTACTCAATACTATGCACCAATTTACAAATATACATAAGCTGTTGGAATTACTTTGTGACATTGCGTAACATCTCCACCCCTCCCTAAAAGCGGGGTGGGGTCTAGTACCACCACTCCCATGTATGCACATCATCTTGCCCCCTAATGCAGTGTGTTGAGCCTAACCTGGAGCGAGGGCCCTGCGCACTGGCACCATCCCAGTGGCGACCCACCCCATTACCTCAACGCGCATTAAAAATGGGTACACATGCCTTGGTGACACATAACCCTGACTGAGCATTTCCTACTGACCATAAAGTATGCACCTCTATATCTTAAGGGCTAGCAGTCTGGGTCTTCACCTAAGTGCAGCAGCAAGAATACATGTTTACGCACACCTTAGAATGACAGTACTCATCACCTTTGTTGGACATTAGAATGCATTGCAATTACAGCCCCTAAGGGCATCACAGATGAAATCACAGGATTACGCCTATACAGCCAGACACCCTAGCAGGAATGTCTGGCAACATAACCCACTTTGCTTATGACATCACCTTACACAGGTACTTCACATTACATATGTGACCTCCAGTCCCTCTAGAAAAAAAATAACAGTTAGTAAATGCAGTTCTGGTGCAATTACACCTCTTCACCTCGGGGGAATGCTCTTCTGGAGCCATCCCCAACTCAGCCTTTCACTCCATGAAGCCCATCGCAATACACCCTCAGCTGTAGAACAAAAGTTCCAGCCTAGAAGGTGTATAAATGCAGGTTGAGCCCTTGAGGGGTTATCCTTTCCAAATCCCTAGGAAACTTAGGGTGGGACTGAACTTCGTGCTGGGGGGGGACTGCGCTTCTCCAGCAGCTCCCCCAGCACCTTTTTTCACTCTTGAGGGTGACCCCCTCCTCTGGGGGCCACCAAGCACAAAAACTGTAGATTTCCAAATGCCTTGCAAGGCATTATGGGGCGCTTCGTGCTCCTCTGCATGCATATATGATGAGCGGCTCTCCCGCTGTGCCGGGGAGAGCCGCGATCCATCTGGCTCTCCGCGCCGCCTCCCACGTGGGGTGGGGGGCCCGGTCCCACCCGGACCCCCAGGTAAGGGAGACGGCTCGGGGAGCCCACCCCGGCCGCTCCAGCCACGTGTTGGGGGCCCGGTCCCACCCGGGCCCTGCAATGCCTGGCTCCTCCTTCTGCGGGTCCCAGTCCCACCCGGGACCCACGACAGCCTGACGGGTAGGAGGGCAGCCTGGGGAGCCCACCCCCGGCTGCCCCCGCCGACTCCCCGCACGGCCAGCACCCTCGTGTGCTGCCGCGGGAGCCGGCCGATCAGTTCTGGTCTGCCTGCTCCAGCGGGCAGACGCGTCGTCCTGCTCCGGTCCGGGGGAAGTGCGGCGGCGCTCCCCCGGCCTCCTCCCAGTCTTCGGGGCCCGGGGATGGGGTCCCGGGCCCCTCCTCCTCTTCCCGGGGAGCGCGCCGGCGCTCCCCGTCTGGATTTTGCTCGCGGGGGCCAGGGTGGGCTCCTGACTCCCCCGCCTTCCTCCGCTTCACGGGGGGCGCGACGGCGTCCCCCGGCTTTACTTTGGGGCCCGGGGATGGGGTCCCGGGCCCCCTGGGGATCTCCTCGCGGGGGCGCGACGGCACTCCCCCGCCTCCATTTTCGGTGGGGGCCAGGGTGGGCTCCTGGCCCCCAGGCAGGGCACTTTCACGGGGAGCGCGACGGCGCTCCCCGGCTTCCCTGCTTCTCCAGGGGTCAAAGGTCGCTCACCTTCCGGGGGCCATATCTCAGCCCCTGGGGGTCCGATCTGCCCCATTTTCACGTCCTCTTGCTCCTGGCGGCGGCCCCCAGCCACGGGGAGCACTCTCCTTCGCCCTCTGGATCTCCAAGAGGGGGCATTCTGCAGGGAGCGGTCTTCACCGGCTCCCTGCGCCAGACTTTCGCCTGGCTCTCCTCCTGGGCCTCTCTTCTCCCTGCGCAGAGGCCCCTGCTTCTGCGCACCGGTCCTGGGCTCCTCTTCTGGCGCTGTTAGGGGCCTGGATGGCAGTCAGGGGGTACCTCCTTCCAACTGCCCATTGCCAGGCTCCAGCACCTTCCGCCTCAGCAGACCACACCCCAGAGAGCCCTTCTCTTCCTGTGCAAGCACTTTTTAAAAGTTGAGTAGGGGGCTGGCAGGAAGTCTCTGTTGGTCCTATCCAACAGCGCCACATCACTTCCCTGCCCCTGCTCCCTCCTTCTTGTCCAGCCTCTGGGCTGGTTCAAAATGGCGTCGTCCAGGGTCTCTGGCCACATGGTCTCTGAAACCAGAGCCCTTCCCTCCTAGGTGCAGCCTGGTGCCTGGCACCCAGTGATAGCTGCTGATGGATGAGCCTGTAGCTCCGCCTATCTTCCTTTCGTGGAAAGGAGGTCTTCGCTCTGGGAGGGAAAGGTCATCAATCCAGCCTGCTGAGGTCAACCCCCAGCCAGGCCCTGGTTATGATCTGACTCAGAGAGATGTAACATTTCTGGATGACCCAAAAGCAGTACAAATATGACTCTGGACTCTGCAGAATACTTCTTTTCACATCCGCTACAGTGGACTTTAGTGCGTGTCTGGAATCTGTAGGCCTTATGGAAGTTAATCTAGCACATGGGCTCCACATCCCCATAGGGGAATAATGAAGTGAAAAACACAGTAAAGCACACTGACTTTCCCTGGCATGTTCCTTCCTAGTGTATAAGGCCTATTCCGTGTCACAACCCAATTCTGCATAAGTCCTGCCACACCATTCACTTTGTAGCTGCTCCTGGACTGCGCACGCCAAGAATCTCCCCTGCGCAGCCCCTACACGTGTGCACACGCATGTACACAGGTGTCTGCATGTAACCAGCCCTGTGCCCCTTACTCCAGCTGCTGCGCAGCGGCCTAGTCAAGCTAGGGGGACACCAGTAAAATCCACATGCCGTCTCCTTCATTATGAGTTCACTGTGGATGAGTCCCAATTTATGAGGCTCTCCCACAGTAAAATCTCCACACATAGGTGCTCAAAAAGCGAAAAATCTGGGCGGCCCATCGTGTCAGAACCACCTTCTAACAGTCAGCTCCTCCCAAACAGTCACAATGTACATTGTCATGCAGTCTGTATGTAAACTTGAACAATGAGTCAACATACATGTCAACACAATGGTAAAATGCATCTCCCCTTCACATTGCAGAGGGACAATCAACACCTCCGGCAGAGCAGACCAGACAACTCATCAGTGATGATGAAGAGGACCTCCACACCTTCGACACTGACGCCCTACAACAGCTCATGGACAGCTACGGCAACCCACCTCCAGGAGCAGGGCAGCCCAGCTGCATCGAGGAGACCTCACCCCCTGCACAGACCACACAGCAGGAAGCACCCACCACCATGGCTGGCTCCCAGAACCTCACCGAAGAACACATCGCATTCCAAGGCCATGTGTTAGACTGCCAGAAGGAGGTGGCTGAACAGGTGCGGGTGGGGTTTGACCTCATGGCAGCCAAACTAGATGACATACGTGGGTGTCTAAGTCCCATCAGGGACCACTTACACTCCCTAACAGACACCCACAGTTCGCTCCATGATGTCCAACAATCCATGCCCAACATCGCTGGAGTCATGACTCTGAGAGGAGAACAACTGTCTAGTCAGAGTGGCCTCAGCGATGTCAGCCGAGAGTTGGCACAGATGCTGAGGATAATGGAGAACATGGAGCGGATGCATGCGGAAAGAATGGCTGCCACGGATGCACACCAGCGAAAAGTTGTTGGGATCTTCCATGCCCTGCAGATCCTCATCATCGCATTGCTGCCCCTAAGGCAGTCGCTGATGAATGCTGCTGGTACTTCTACACACATATCTCCGGCCCCTGATGTGTCAGTGGCACACAGTGCTGCAGACCAAACATCAGCACCCACACGTCAGACAGATGACATAGAGGACGAAGATGCGGGTGATTCCTCCTTTGTAGTAAGAAGGAGCCAGTAGCATTCTTCTACGCCATATGCCCTGTTTTAGCTTGGTTCTGCCCTCTACATCATGCCCTGTAACAACACCTCCCACTGTCCCCCGAAACACTCTGCGACACTCACCTTGGACCTAGACATGGACTGCCATATTTTGTTTGCTTACCAATGACACAGCAATCAGACTTCGGACTGTACTCTTCCTCTTCCGATGTACTTGTCAATCCCTAAATGACTCTGGCTGGCCCTCCACTGGGCTACAATGTAATGTGGGGCTTGCATGGCCATGTACTGCTCCAGCTCCGACACTCCACCGAATGTGAATAAATCATACAAATTCACACAGATGTGTCATGTCCATAATCGATCAAGTATGAAAGTATGGATGAATGTAAGGACATTGATTGCCCAAAAAGGTACACCCTGGGAAATGAAAGCAATGCGCATGTTTGACCGTAACACACATAGGAAGTGAGATGACTGGGAATGTGTGCACTAGCTGTGGCCTCATTGCTCTGAAACAACAATCGCGCAATTCCTCAACTTAGCCCCACGCAATGTTAGAAATAGGGCTGGGTATGAAATGTCAAAGTCGTTGGCAGGCCTAAAGTAGTGTCCCCCATCACATTTGACAACAGAACATCTCTTTGCATACCTACTCACACTCAACTGGGTGGACACAACCTGTAGTGATGAATCACAATGATCCACATGGCAAGAATATGGACACCATACTCACATTGCTGAAGACACGTAAGAGCACAGGTCTATCAGCAACTATCCCAACCACTATGTCTGGCTCACAGAGGTGGAGCTGGCAATAGGGACTCACCCCTAAGTGAAATGCGTCAGTCAGTCCCTCCCTGTGTACGGACAATGCTCATTGAGGCACACGATTTGTCATTCTAATCAACACTCATCACAGTTGAACACTTGTGAAGTTGCGTAGACTTTTTTGCCATGTGCGTGTCAGTACGGGCAAGACAAGGGCCACAACATGCAGACCAATGCATCAGACACTAACAGGCAGCATTCGGTCACAGTACAGTTCCACGTGACAGGCGTTGTGCATGCGCCCGGGATGTTCTGCCATTGCGTTGGTGGCTCTCGTAGAACCGGCACTCTTCTGACCTGCGGCAGTTATGTGGATGATATGCCACAGCTCAGAGCAATGAGTCATATGTGTGTGCAACGTTTGGACGTATGGGTTGTTGTGTACGTAAGTGTCAAGGGCATTCCATGCAAGAGTACCTCGAGCAAGAACTTCTGTGTGTGGGGTGTGGATACGTTGGTCTTTCATTAGCGCTGTGTGTAGTGTGGGAGTCGTCATCATCTGCTATGGTATCTCTCTCAGGGGGTGCCTGCCACATGCAAGACCAAGGTCGGAGGTGCAGATGTCCTTCCGCCTTATGTATTGAGACAAAGGAGCTTTCATCCCTAATGTTAGTCTGACTACTGCTTGCATTCTGGAAATGTGATGTGGCTTTCGCGCTGCAATTGAGGCTAGGCCTTAGGCTTATAGTGCACCAATAGCGATACACACACAACAGTTGGCATGCATGAGCCAAGAGCCCGAGCGGCCTTGCGCTCCTTGTACAATCCCTTCATGCGCGGCCGCCCTCCGGGTGCATGCAACATTGCAACATTGTCGATTGCGGGCCGTGTGGCTCAGACACTGCAACAGAGACACATGCATCAGTTGGTTTCCTGTCCAGCCCAGAAATGAACCACACCCAGAGCCCAGGGATAATTATTCACACCCCTACGCTGGCCTGGCGTAGGCCGACCCAGCCCACTCGGCTTACGTATAAAGGGGGGACGACGACGCTACGTGTCCCAATTCTTCCCCACTGCCAGAGGTGATATGGCTGCGTCTGCCTGGCATATCACGAGACTCAATCAGAAAGGGTCCATGACTTGCGTTGCATAGAGTTGGTGGCACCGGAAACACTGCGGCCGGCACGGGCCTACCGCCACGGGACGGTGACTTTCGGTGCACTGAGGTAGGGGCACCTTAGGTGCTGAGCGGGTGTGCAGCCTGCGATGATGCGCCGTCCTGGCGGTCCGGACTGGTAAGGATTTGTGTGAGCCCTGCTGGACCGAAGTGTAGGCCTGAGCCAGCGGGCAGCGCGGGCCTACCGCCACGTGGCGTTGCCTCGCGTTTCACAGAGTTAGTGCACCTATAGAGCTGAGCGGGTGTGCAGCCTGCGATGATGCCGTGTGCACTGATATGATCTCTGCCATTGCGAAATCAAGACCCAGAATCACGTGTGTGACCTGGTGGCCCGCGGGCGGGGCTGCATGATGTGGAGGCTGCCAAGGTCGCGGGCCCCTGGCTTGGAGCTTGCACCGGCACGTGGTGGGCCCTCTTGGAGACACGCTGGTGGCGGAAGGTGAGCAGTGAGGCCTGGGTGTGCAGGGGCGGGCAAACACCACTGGGCGGCGGGAGGGGCTGGGGTGCAGCAGCCTGTGTGCGCAGTGGCGGCAAAGCGATGATGGCGTGTGCAATGATATGAACTCTGCCATTCATAAATCTGGACTCTGTTTCAGATAAGGGACCTGGTGGACTGCAGTGTATACCGGTACGTGGTTGGAGACACACCGGTGGCAGCAGGTGAGCAGTGAGGCCTGGGTCTGCAGTGTCGGCACTCTCTCTCCCTCTCCCTCTCTTCCTTTCACTGTCTCTCTCTCTTCCTCTGTTACTCTCTCTCTCCTTCTCCCTCTCTTCCTTTCACTGTCTCTCTCTCTTCCTCTGTTTCTCTCTCTCTCTCCTTCTCCCTCTCTCCCCCTTTCTCTCTCTTTCTCTCTCTCCCTCTCTTTCACTCTCTCTCTCCCTTTCTTTCTTTCTCTCTCTCTTTCTCTCTCTCTCTGTCCTTTGATGAGCGCATGACACACCTTCTTATCTTGAATTTTGTCCTGCAGACTGTGTCTTACAGATTGTCCAGAGAAGACCCACCATGACTCTTCCGAATAGTTGTTTTGAGTTAAATTTGAATAAAATTATTTGTTTGGAAAGTCAAAGATGAATGAATGATTCTCCTTTTCTGACCACACATGAATATTAATTGTTGTACTTGTGCGACATCAGGCGAATTGTTTTGTTCATGATTTCGTAAAGTTGATGTAAAATATCTTTGTCCGGGGTAAGGGGTGGCGGTGGGTGTTGTGGCCCTCTTGGGGGTCCGGCTGCATGATCAGTAGCTCCATGGCATCTGTTGTTCTTCTGGTGTGGCTGTGGGCTGGGCTCCCATTTCTGGTGCAGGTTATCGTCCGACTTAATACCAGGGAAGAGCAGGTGTTAATTCCTTGCTGCTAACGCGCCTTATCGCATGTTTTGTGATCTTATCGCCGATCTGGCTGGTCGTTGAGAATGTTGCGAAGTGGTGTTGTCGCTGGTTTTTGCACGGGAACGCCTACTCTGCATCTCATTAGTGTTAGTTGCCGGTGTCATCCGCGGCGATGTTTTTTGCGGCTGCTATCGCAGGAAAACTGGCGATATCGGCTGTTAGCACCAGCTTGTGAATAGGGCGATAAATCTATCGCCACTTTGGCTGCGATAAAGTGCCGCTAACTCGGCGATAAGTCCTTGAGAATATGCCCCTTGGTGCCTTAAAAGGTCGCAGTTTATTCAAAACATAGCATGGTTGTACATTTCGCAAATCATCTGGTCATTCATAAGCCTCCATGTTATTGCATAATTTTGTTGTCTTTGTACATTCATCATCATTGTTCGCTCACAGACTGTATATTTTGCGAGGTGCCCCTTCTGCTGGGCCTTTGTGTCTGCAGTTCCAGGCTTCACCTTGCTACCGAATTTTGTGGGCGTCCGTCAGGACCTGCCCGGGCTGCAAGTGCCGTTCCGCTTGCCCTGGACCCTTTGTTGGCCACTCGCCTGCTCCTCAGGGCCCCTGCCGTGTGGCATCCCAAGGACCCTGTGTGAGCGTTTCATCTACTCTGCCTGTGGCTGTATTCTGATATTTAGCTCCCTCAGTACCCCTGCTGTGAGGCATCCCAAGGGCCCTGTGGTAGCACCATCTACTTTGCCTGCGGCTGTGTGCCGTCATTAGCTCCCTCAGTGCCCCTAC
Source organism: Calotriton arnoldi (assembly GCA_963921515.1). Lineage (NCBI taxonomy): Eukaryota > Metazoa > Chordata > Amphibia > Caudata > Salamandridae > Calotriton > Calotriton arnoldi. The sequence continues at coordinate 230,114 of CAWUFW010016617.1, read as the reverse complement.
CGTGAGGCATCCCAAGGACACTGTGCGAGCCTTCCATCTACCTCTAGTAATTTTCTCTCATTTGTGTATCTTTCCAGGGTTTCTTCCGCCATGCTACCTACGGTTTGATGATCGGAGGGAGCTCCCCCATGCTCTCCACTCCCCTTCTCCTTCAAGAGAAAACCCAGGTCCTCTACAACCCCTACAGTCTTACGTGAGAACCTGACCGTCCCCACCCCTGTCAGGAGTACCCCGTTCTCAACTGCCATATTCTGCTAACTTAGCATTGTCAGCCTTGACTAGCCCAGACTTCCTCATATGCTACACCCTGTATGCTCCTCCTGTCCTGGAGTACTACTTTCCATCACCACTAACCTTTTGTAGTGGGGAGTCGGTGTACTACCAATGAAGTACAATGTGCTATGGAGTAGTCGTGCCAGACCTATCGCTGGTCATGACCACTGCCTGCCGAGACATAGTAGGTGACCTTTCTCCCTCCTACTCGAGACTTACCTTGATTATTCCTGTTTGCCCTCAAAACTGTTTCCTTTTAGCATTTAGCATCTGACTGAACACGACCACCACTGCTAGAAGCCGGTTCCATGCCTTTGCCTGCCTGATAGGCTTTGAGACTGCGCAGGGGTGCCTATCCATACTAAATCCTGGTAGCTTAACTTGGGTTTGCCGTACCCGGGACCTGGGGAATCGTATGCTCTACCCAACACCTTGGGTGCCTGCAGCTCTCTGCTGTTGGTCAAGGCTCATCGTTCTTACTTAACCCATGTTATAACTGCCAGTTGCGCCCATATCTTTTAGCCAAGGCAGTAGCACCTGCGGTACCTTTGTGATTTGCCTGGCAAGTCCGTCTTTGGTGCAGGCGTATTAAATTCCCGCGCTGTTCCTATCTCCTTCAAACGCCCTAACAGGCACCATCATGTCCTTACTCTTGGCAGGTCTATAGTCACCAAATCTACCATGACCTTTATTACTCTCCGAACTCGCGACAACCGCGAGTGTCCTTCCAATTGGGGGGGTTACCCTAAGCAGCGTTCTCTCAAGGACCGGCCGGAATCCAGTATGCCTGCAGTGTTTCCTCGTGAGGCCTGCATTCCTCCCCGGGCCCAGGCTAACTTGCCTTCAAAACTCCTCGTTAATGGAGAATTCCTGCCCCGCCCCCCGCTGTCAAGCTTGCTGACGTAATTCTCGTTCTGCTGATATTCCCGCCTACCGACTCCTCTGTCTCAATGACCTCAGTTATTGCGTGCCTATTCCACAGCGTATGGTACTTTGGATGATGCCCTAAGTTTTAATATCTGACCACTCACTTCTGTATTTGTCTTCTCATGACCACTCATGTGTCTCCCTGTTCCTGGGTTGGTGTCAGGGGCTCCCTGTCGCCATATAGGCTAAACATTTGGGTGGAGGATTAGCCGTCCCTCCCTGGTGCATCTCATGCCTGCCCTACCATCTCCTCTTAGCTCTCTGCGGCCTAGCGTCGCCTGCATTGTCCTCTGGAGGAATGAGATGGTTAGTAGTTGGGTCAGTGTTGTCATACCCATCGCTGTCAGGAGCGATGGGCGGCGCAAGGCTCATTGCCCTCCTGACAAGGCCCCTGGCCCCTATTACAAGTCAAGCCTTGGATGCCTGTGGCTGGCCACATTTGCCTATGGGTGAAGCCATGTTGTGAATGCCAGCCTCTCCCTGTCTGCCTGTCTTCTATTGAGACCAGGCAGCTACATTATTGCGCATCAGACACGGAAAGGAAGAAAATACTTGCCTGAGAAGGGCAATAATGACAGCAGGCATGTTGCACCATGGCCTACTTAAAATTCTTGCAAGCAGTGAATCAGTAGCATCCTTGCTTTTATATTTACCATGAAATTGACATTTTCCGACTGTGCCTAATTGGTAGTGTTTGTCCCAACCCAATCTGTTTCGTATACCGTATGGCTGGAAGAATGAATTACAGCAGCTGCCGTTGTTAACCATATTCCACGCTGCATATTGTAAAAAAGAGCAGAAGCCATCTGGCCTGTGCCACCTCCATTTTCTCGACAAAATATCTTCAATTGCAATTACCGTTACCTTCGCCCAGCACGGTTTAACTGATAACATTACATAGCATACACACGATAGTGTGTGGAAATGTCATCACCTAGTGTATTGATATGTTCTAATCATATTAACATATTTGTTTCCATCACACTTCTGGATTACCCCAAAAAATATGCTTTCTAGCCAAACTGCAGCTGTTTGGATTACAGAGACCTCTTTTGTACGTGATGGCTTACTTTCACCATCCCACCTTGGACCCACTCACTGTTTACTTTACTTACTGCAATGCTGCCCATGGCTGAGAAGCAGTGTTATGCTGATTGCAGTGACCCTTGAACAATGGATCTTACCAGGACCACAACTTGCTTGATGGGAAAACCCACCCCGACCCCAGCTGGCTCCTCGGGACTAGGGCACTAAGATATCCCATGTTTGCCTGTTCACTGCTGGCGTCAGTACAGAGGCCAACTCTATGAAATCAGAACTGTTGCCATCGTATCTTAGTACCGCTCGTTCCCTGTAGTGGCTGCAGCACCCCAGATACCCCGCGGACCGTGGTACTATGTCCTGTGCATTTCACCCAATCCTTTCTATGTCCGTGCTTTAGGTTCTCAATTTTTTTTTTCAAAGTTATGTTTATTAAGGTTTTCCAGAATATTTCAGAAAATAACATCAACACAGTACCCCGCGCAGGAGGATATCAGATTTAGGTTCTTAATTTTAACATAGCTATTGAACCTATTAGTTGAACAATCGATAATACTAGATTTACGTAAAGGTAGCGGTGCATGTTTACCCTGCTGTTTGAGCTGAGTTTAGACTAATTAAAGCCCGAAGATACATCTTCCTTTACCCGTATTGTTGGGTCCATTATCTCAAAAGACCTAACCAATTTGTCTAGAGCCCAGTCTGGTATCCGGCAGCGGGCCCCACATTAAAATCCCAATCGGAAAGCCCACCAGTGACCTATAAGTGGCAGTCATTTATTTCCCTATAAGATGTGCAAAATGTGCCTAGTTCTTCGCTGTCGTTCTTGCTTCAGAATGACAGGTGGCTCAAAAGGCTAAGAAAGGAAACAACCTTGCTGTTTCGGGAACATACCTCGCTGTGCAAAGCAGCCTTAGAAGTGGTAGTACATATTTTATAGCTGCCGCTTTGTCAATTCTATAAGTGCTCCTGCCTAACAATTTAGCATCCCTGCTAAGTTTTGCAGCCCTTTAAAAAGGTAGCACAGGACAAGAATGACTTCTCTAATCCTCAGCCGATTAATAGACCTCCCATCCCCTACTATGACTATGCCTCTGTTGCTCAGGAACCGGTTTGCTACGTGCAGTGCTGGGCTCTGTGGTGGTTGTGTGGTATCCTACCAGACTAGCAAAGAAGTACCCACATGTTGAAAATGTGTTCTTTTGCTATCTTCAGAGATTGTTTTCTACTGAGATATGTGCGCCCCTCCCAGCACATAATGAACAAAAAGCCCTCATTTCCAAGCAACACAGCTCGCCAACCGAATCTGCCATACTGCATTGTATAAGCTGAGGGCAGCTCCTGGGGCTGGGCTACCCGCGCGTCAGCCCCGGTGTGGATGCTTCTAACAGCGTTGTCTTGAGCTACACGCCCGTGGCGCCACCCCAAGCATTGCTCAGAGGGAGTGTGCGACCGCTCTAGCCGCTCTATTAAATGGCTGCCATTTTACAACAAGGTAATGACGCTCAGGTCAGAGCTCTCATGCTCCCCTTGATACCGTAGCTCACTCGAGTAAAACAAAAGGCTGGACACATAGTCGTTTGACACCTACTGTCGACATAGCACTGGAAGAGGCCATGCTGGTAACACACAAGGTCGAGAACATCTTCAATCAAACTTCCCCTGCATGTCTGTGCCCTTCCCGTTCAGCTCCGAAGTAGCAAGGGGTGCTAAGTGCCTCTCCGACAATATTGTCCATTTGTTTACAGAAGGCCGGGGATTGAACCCGGTGCCTCATACCTGCGACCAGACACACACAGATACAGCCACTCACATACCCACTCACACACCGATACATGCACTTATACACCCACTCAGTTACACATACAGTCAGTGACACTGACTCACTCACCAATAGAGCTATTAGCACATACTCTGACACATACAGATACTCACACACCAACCCCCTTACTCACTCATACAAATACTAACACACACGCTCACCTACACAGTCACTAACACAAGCACTCACTCACCCATACAACTGCTCAAACACCTAGTCACTCACCCATTCAGCCACTGACACACCCAGTCACTCTCCCATGTAACCACTCACACATCCAATCATTCAACCATACAGCTACTAACACATCTGCTTACTCATACACCCACTCACTCACTCACTCACTCACCCAGATAGCCACTGACACAGCCACTCATTTACCCTTACAGCCACTCACACATCCGGTCACTCACCCATACAGCCACTCACACACCCAGTCACTCACTCATACCGCTACAAATACAGCCAGTCACTCACCTATACAGATACTAACACACACACTCACTCACTCACTCACTCACTCATGCAGTCCCTGACACAGCCAGGCACTCACAAATACAGCCACTGACATACTCAGTCCCTCACCCATATACCTAATCACACATCCACTTACTCACTCATACAGCTACCCACACACTCACTCACTCACTCACTCACTCATACAGCTACTAACACACACACTTACTCACCAATACAGTCACTGACACAACCATTCACTCATCCATGCAACCACTCACATAGCCACTCACTAACCCATACAGCCACTCATCCATGCACTCACTCACCCATACAGGCATTCACACACCCCCTCACTCAGCCATACAGTCACTGACACACCCAGTCACTCACCAATATAGTTACTGACAAACCCAGTAACGCTTCCATGTAAACACTGACACACCCAATGACTCACCCATACAACTACTAATACACCCACTCCCGAACCCATACAGCCACTCATATACCTACTCACTCACCCATACAGTCACTGACATAGGAACTAACTCACCTATACAGCCACTCACACAATCACTCCCTTACCCATACTGCCACTTACACACCCACCCATACAGCCACTTACATACCCACTCACACACCCATACAGCTATTCACATATACATTCATTCACACATACAGCCACTCACACACCCACTGGATCACCCATACAGCCACTCACACACCCACTCTCACATCCATGCAGCTACTCACCAATCGCGGCTCCTGGAGGGAGTTCCGCCGTGCGGCGGGGGAGGGGCAGGGTGGGGGGTAGTAAAAACCGGAATCTGGCTGAACACAGGTAAGTTAGCAAATAAATAAATAAAACGAATTTCGTAGCGCTACATTTCCCCGTTTTATTTCTTGAATTGCAAGCTCAAATATTACAGTTCATTATTGCACCGAAATGTATCCGCGTGAGGCATTTATTCTCAAAACTGAGAAGTACGGCGTTGTGCTGCCGTCAATATTACCAACAGATTGGATTTTATCATAAAAATATATTTGTTTTATATTCCGCGGCCCAGTTTCGTGCTATTAATAACAAAACTCTGTAAAAATGCACATAAACCTGTCTGCCTAATGGACAGGCAAAAGGCATTAGGGCTGTTGGGTATAAACCTCTTTAATGTTCTCAATAAATAATGGTGCTAGCCTCAAGAAGAGTCTGAACATTTCAGCATTTTGTGATATGTCACATTGCTATACTAACTGTTTCCGCATGCACAGCTATCCTCCCCTCTGTAAAGTGCTCTGGATTTATACTGGTCATCTCGCTGTAAAAAAGTAGCGTGGTTTATATGATTTTAAAAGCTGGGCCATTTCTATTTCGGTGTACAGAGAGCAATAGTTCTCCACTACATGTTTGTGTATGTCAGAGTTGTTCTTAAATTCAGATAAGAGGGCACGAGGACTGTGATTATTGGTGCTCTGCAGTGGTAAACTGCAAGCACTTCAATCTTAAGTAAGGGACTTCAGGTTAAATATTTTTAGTGAAGATTTTATGATAAAAATACAGTGACAAAGATGATAAATTATACCAATTCACAATTAAATGAAGATTAAAATATAAAAATAAAGGTAAGAAAAAAGGTGGTAAAAAAGAAAAGTTAAAGAGGAGTATATTAAGATTGTTCGCAATATGCTATAAAACTGATTCATCAGTATCGTGATACATAATTACCTTTTACACCTTTGGTAGAGTTTAGCTACTTCGGGGCTTATTTACAAGCCCCTTGCGCCACTTTTGCGTCACTTTTCCCATGTTAAAAATGACGCAAAAGTGGCGCAAGGGCCTTGTAAATCTGCCCCTTCGTAACTAGGCCGAATTATAGCTCACAATCCAGTCTTCCAGCCTCTTTTGACAAAGCCTGTTTAGGTCCAAGCATTCCCATATTGGAATTGTCCGTAGATGAGGGTGAAGTGAAGCAATAGGGCTAGGTATCTGTGGAACTTGAACTAAGTGCAGCATATAGGAATTTATAGCTTTAATGTTACCACTATAGTTTGCTCCAACCTTTAAGTATCGAGGAACTAGATGCAATGGGGCAGATTTACAATAAACAAAGGCAGCGCGGTGCAGCAAGTCATTTTGCTGCGCCACGCTGCGTTAGTTTGAAAGCACAGGGATGCAACATATTTACAACAATATGTCGCATCTCTGTGCTTCCCCCTATGCTGGCACACAAACTGCTGCCAGGCGCTGACGCAGGCACCCTTGCACCATGGTGCAAGGATGCCTGCGTCACAGGGATGATTGTTTATGTGCAGGAAGGGTTCCCTTCCTGCACATAAACAATCTGAAATGGCGTTTTCCAAATTCTATGTGTGCTGCATTAGCACACATAGAACTTGTAAAACGTCATTTATTTAAAAGATTGCAGGAAGGGACACCTTCCTGTACATAAACAATCATTAGAGGTTATTTTCTCGTTCTATGTGTACTGCAGAATGCAGCACGCATAGAAAGAGGAAAACAACTAGGAGAAATTAATACATTTCTCCTCGTTGCGCCTCCCTACTCCTCCCCTGGGGAGGCATAGCATTCAGACGCATTTCCAGATTTATGATTTCTTGTAAATCTGGAAATGTGTCTGGTTCCATGGGTGCTGCGTGGGAACACCCACAGCAACACCCATGGAACGCCCCTTTCACGCAAAGTGCTGCGTTATAGGGGCCATATTTATAAGGACAGGAAAAGCCATGCAGGATGGCTTTTCCGCCACGCAGGGTGGCTTTTCCTGTCCTTGTAAATATGGGGCAGAGAAATGTGCTGCCAGTGCCTCACAAAAAGTGACACACTGGCAGCGCCAAGGGCTTGTAAATCTGCCCCAATATTTTTATTTTTAGAGTGATGGCTTTCAAATATAAACCGAGCTACTTATCATCAGTGACTTATAGTTCATCGCATTTAGTACTGCATTAAAGGTTTGTTGGAATTATGCCCTTATCCACAGCTGGAGAAAGTTATAAGGAAGAAGATAAAGGAAGTACATTTTGTCGACTTAGGACTTTGAAGACAACTTGGTTAGTTATGTAGGTTAATTTAGTGAAAGGGGATTGGCTAGTGAAAAGGGGAGAATAGGCTTAGGCAGTCCCTGTGTTGCACTACAATATGCTAGAATTTATGAGGGCTTTTGCAAAGAGTTCATTTGTAAGTTTCTTTCCAAAAGTGAGATGCCATCTTCTCTGTTATGCATGAATGGTGAGGGTTTCACAGAAAGGGCAGTAAGCGCCCAATAAATAAATCATGTAATTATAGGCCTGCTTCATATAGATATTACTTGCACATACTCTTGTTGAACTCATGAGATTCGGGAATAAGTCGGGAATGCCACAAGAGGAAGTCAACCCACTCAAAGTAAAAATCTCAGGGGCTTATTTATGAGCCCTTCCGTCACTTTTGCAGTGCCGGTTCGTCACTTTTTGTGACGCAGCAGCAGCGTAAAAAATGCGTCATGTTGCGTCATATTTACAAAGTGACGCATCTAGGTAGATGCGTCACTTTGTAAACCTCTGCTCCACATTATACTTGCGCCAGGTATAATGTATGCACGGTGGGCGTTCTGACGCAAGTAAGCCTCGTAGAAGTGACGCAGTGAAATCTATGAGATTTCACTGCGTCACTTCTAGGACGCAAATGCGTCAATATCTTACGCCTGCCTCACAGCAGGCATAAGACTGACGCAGGCACATTTGAAATGGGACTTGCCCATGTGAAATGACCCATTGATGGAGTTGCCTCACTTTTGTGACATACTCCAGCAATGCGTCATTTTTGCACCCACAGATACGTCAGAAATACTGACGTATCTGTAACATGATGCGTCATACTGTAAATATGACGCATCCAGCATGTCGCAAGAAGGGCGCAATGAAAAGTGGTGCATCGCTGTTTTCACGCAGCGATGCTTCACTTTTCATAAATGAGGCCCTCAGTGTTTCGGGCACTACGTCGCATTACTGCTTGTTTGGAAGGTGGTGCTGGGTTGTGATTGATTATTTAAGAGTCATAGGTCCTTCACATGTGACCATGACAAAGCCAGCAGACATGGGTAAACAATTGGCATGGGGTTGATCCACCCCTCTGATTTTAATTAATATACAATACAATATTTGGTATTTTTACATCTGTTGAAAATTGGGGCTATCCTTTTTCAGTGGCATGAAAAGATATTTAGTACTGTCAGCACTGGGGATTTGCTTCTGTTCAAATTAAGCGGAAAATACTCAAGAGGGTGACAGCCAGCACACAGGAAATGTGATGCAGCGCTGCTCAATAAGTGCTCTTTCCTCTAAATCTCCCTTTCAAATGCATGAAACATAGACCCCTTTAAGGTTCGGTGATAGATAAATAGGTTATTAATTTGTCAAATAGATATTTCAAGTGAGCCCATGATAGAGACTGTTCTACAGTAAGGCGGTCGAGGTTGAGTCGCGACTATCTCTGCATCAATCTAAAACATCCTTTTAAGCAACATAACGCACATGCAAAAGTCTTTCGGATCTTTCCCATGTTTTTCCCCTTGTATCTTCCTTCTCTCCCCCCCCCCCCCACACCCCCTTGTTTCTTTTGTTTTGGGGCGACTACCCACAACTCCAGGTCGATCACCATAGAGAAATATTCCAAAGAAATGACAGAATAATCAATCGAAGAGGCTGTCCTTTCATTATTAAAGGTGTTTTTAGCTGGTTGGTCACTAACTGCCCTCCCATTTATTATGGTCATATTGACCCTTTTTCAGGCCTGGTCTCTTGTCTGTCCCAGATGATTACTTTTTCCTTGACACAGTAACTGGCACGGTATTCCCAGGCCCTTTTCCTCTGCAATCTGCACCACATCCATTCTTCCTGCTACCGGAAAAATTAAGTTAAAGTCTACGAGAATTAGAGGGATATATGAATCGGTTCTCTTCGATTAGATGGACCAAGTTACTTAAATGTTTTCCTTGTTGGTAGGTCAGAGAAACATACAAGTTCACTAAAATTATTTATTTTTGACAGGTGTTGCCATTACAGCTTATAAAATCCTTTCCTCCAGATAAGGCTATTTTTATAAAATTGGAGTATTCTGTAAGCTCTCTTCCGCTCTTGAAACCTTTTGGGTTACTCCTAATGTTATGCCCCCACCTGGCCGACCCAGAGTACCCTTCTCTGCTTTCTTATTTTACGACATATAATCATTTAACACTTTATCATCATTTGCTCAAGCTTCTTACAGAGTACCTACCATCCGTTTGTTTACTTTTAAATTAATTTTTACATGTTGCCAGGTTCTTTTGAGCCCAGATATGTTCCAGGGCAAAATGCAAATACAGTTCTTATCAGCATTTTCAAGGTTTAGAGACTGTTGGTCCAGAGTTTATTGCTGCTACAACCCGGCTCCAGTGTGGTTCCTTTAGTCTCTCTGGGGCATATTACCAAGGATTTGCGATAATTATCGCAAAGCGCGCTTAGCGCTGTTTTTTTTATCGCCGGCTATCGCTGGATTTCATCGCGGAGATAACGCGTTATTATCAACGCTTATCTCCAAGGCAATAAAAAATCCAGCAATAGCGGCGAAATCCAGCAATAGCGCGAGAAATCCAGCAATAAATTTACTGCGCTAATGAAAAGCTTGCTAATAGGCAGGTGAGGACTTAACCTTACAATCCACCTCCCATTGACAAGATGGTTAAGTCAAGTTTTTATCAGGTGTTAAATTCCAGCGATAATCGCGGTTAGCGTGACTTTTTTTATCTCTTCGCGGGTATTGATAATAGGGGGAAGTTGTGTTTGCGACTGTTTGCAGTTGCTTTTAGTTGGGAACGCCTACTTTGCATGTCATTAGAGATAATTATCGCTGACATGCAAAGCGGCAACAAAACGGCCGCTATCGCCATTAAGCTGACGCTAACAGCTGTTAGCGACAGCTTGCTAATAGGGCGATAAAAATATCGCCGCTTTATCGGCAAAAAGTGCCGCTAAAGTGGCGATACTGCCCTTGATAATATGCCCCTCTGTTCTTTAAGATGGGATTCTCTATATATTCGTCTCTCTGAATCCATTTTCGTTATTATTATTCTCTCAATCACTGGCTCATGACGGGTACTGTTAGAGTAAGGGTAGAGGCAAGATAGTCCACCTTCAATATTAGCCTCTCTCATCCATCCTGTTTCATTTTGTTTGTATGCTTTTTGTATGCTCATTTGATGTATATGTTGGTTGTTCTCTTGAACTTCATAGATGTCAAAACCTGAACGTCTTAGGCCATCTATTGCTTTCAACACTAGATCTTCCATAATTCTTGAATAAAAGCGCAGCATAGCTTTTGCCCAGCTGGATGTAAGGGCATTATCATGAAGCAGAGATACCATAGCTATGTCACGAGGTGTAAGATTTGATAATATTGTTGTGGCATTAAACATCATCAAGATATTGGATCGATTAATGGTATGGATTTGGGGCTCAGTCAACATAAATATCTACTATTTGTACAGACAGTGAATCAGACCCCATTGTATAGAGCTCTGATTTTTCTTTTACACTAATTCGTCTATTTACTGAATGATGTCCACTTTCTACCCCCTTTCCTCTAAGGTCACATTTGACATCTATTGATTTAAGATGAGTTTGTAAATCTCCTAGATTCTCTATCGGCTGTCTGATGAGTTCCTTTTTCTGTGTACTTGGCACCATTATTACAACGTTAATTTCTTTCTCAGACCAATTTGTTATTCATACTGGGAATTCTATGTCAGGACTGGAGGCGAGGATTATGCCTTCTCTCTTCGCTTTATTCCAATAGCAGCATCTTTAAGGTTAACAAAGACTACGTTTTCCATGAACCATAGGGAAAGGTAGTAAAAAATCAAACACGTAGTAACAGCCAATCACATTAGGTCAACAATGTCCAACCAGGGGCTTCCTAGCCCAACATAGTCCGCTGTCAGTGTCCCTTCGCCCTCTTTCTTCGCTGCTACACAGCCAGATAAGTGCCCTTCAGTCTCCTTTACTGTTTGGTGCTGTTTTTCTTGCGTGTTCTGCTGTTTATGCGCCCAATTTCACTGTAGATTTGATATCTGTATGCTGTTTTGGCTGTATACTTCATTCGCAATTAATTTTGCCTTTCACGCGCTCGCGCCGTTACTTACATTTTTTCTGTCACCTTTTGCTGTGCGAGCGAGTGTGCTGCACTGTGTCGCGATTCACTCGCTTTGTTCTTTTTATCACCGCGGGAACAGGTTTTCCCATTTCTACGCGGTGTCCTGCTGGCGTTGTGCTCCGTAGACCTCCCACTGCAAGGACGTGTGGGAGGCAGTGCAGAGTGCGCCGCGTTGTTTGAATTCTCTTCAGAGGTTCGGACAACGCGCGCGCGCGCACTCTCAAGGAGCCTCTGGTCTGAGGGGGACGCCCGACAACGGGTCCGTAGGCAGTGAACGGCCCCAGTTAGCAAACACCGACCACCTGTACTGTTGAACGCTCTGTTTCCCGGCCGATTCAACACAGGACACAGAGTCTGTATTTCATTTCTGAACGCCTCGTTGGAGGTCAGGTATTGCCCAGAAGGGCCTACAAGGGGACATTACCCAGACCAGTGTGAGCCCTGTCATAGGGTCACGTCCGTTCTATTTATATATTTGGCTAGCCAGCGGTTTTTACGTCCCCTGGGGCTAGAACCCCCATATCGATTGCGGTGCATCCGCCACTATCGTAGGCTGCCACCCAGCCCCCATACCTTAAGCCTTGATTACAGGCCTGGTGGGTTACCACCCTGTTAAACCTTTTGGCTGTGAACTCCACTGGTTATCCCAGCACTATGGAGTATTATGACAGCTATCAGGAGGAGGAAGACCCTCTAGCAGCCATGCCTTGGAGTGATGCATTTTACGAGGCTGTGGACACCTCAATTTACCGGGCGGTTGATCAGGCCATCACTCCTTTACAGGAGAGGCTCTCCTGCCAGATAGCCCAAGCATTCAAGAGGCTTGCGCCCAGACCTATTACACCCCCTCCGGCCCCGGCTCCCGCAGACCCAGGGAATGTTGGCTCCCCGTCATCTAAGCGTTCCCGAGACTCCGGGGTGGATTTGGACGCTTTCGCACGTCTGAAACAGGCTTTCCTAGATAGCCAGCCTGCTCTTCCCACAGAGAACCCCTCTGCTCCCTCACCGACCCTGCCTGTTACTGAGCCGAACGTGGATGGAGATCCCGATTCGGATCCGGGCCCTTCCAGACCCTGGTTACCGTCCCGCCCCTCCCAAAAACCCCAGAGCACCTCCAATATGCTCGACCCCAATGACATCGTCCACCCACGATTGTCGGAGTGGGCCCCGGCCGATAAGGTTGCTTCATATATGGCTGAACACATCCGTTGGCCTCTGGAAAAGGAGGTCCGAAACTGTCTCCGTGCGGAGTGCCCCCGCCCATCTCTGGAGGGGAAGGTGGCCCTTACCCCTGAAATTGAGCCCCGCATGGCCACCTTCCTTCAGAAATTTATCAGGGATCCTAAAAAAGGGATCGACAGATCATGGAGGGCATGCCAAGATAAGCTCTTGGATGCCCTCGGGCCTGTTACCAAGATACTTGACATGGCCGAGGAGGCCAAGGAGTCGGGCTCCAGCATTTCGCCAGAGACCCTGTCATCCTGGGCCCAGAGAACTGTAATATTTTTGGGCAATGCAAATTGCGCCCTTTCAACCGAGCGCCGCCGGTCCCTTCTTATTAAGATAGACCCAAAGTTAGGGGACCTGGCAGACTCGGAGGCGGGCGCTATTGCCCAAGGGGGCCTTTTTGGCGAGGCTTTCGTGAAAGAGCTCGGGAAGTTCGTCAATACTTTCACGTCGTTGGACAAGGCCCAGTCCACAATTAAGAAGGTTTTCCCTCGTGTTTTTCGCGGGGCCGGACGAGGCAGGAGCCGCTCGGCCAGTCGTCAACCCAATCAGAGCAACCAGAGAGGCTCCAGACAATACCAGGACCAGTCTCGCTTCGGGAACTTTTATCCCACCAGAGGACGCCGCGGCAAAGGAAGAGGTTTCAGAGGAGGAGCTGCCACCCTTCTTCCCTACTAAAAATAGGGGGGCGGCTGTCGAATTTTTCCCAGGCTTGGTTGTCCATCACACATGATGCGTGGGTGCTGCAGACAGTGCAGGGGTTCCACATAGAGTATGTGGGAAACCCAGTTCAGAGGTCCAGACCCCGGCCTATTCAGTTTTCCACCCAAGAGGCTGCCCTTGTGGATGAGGAAGTCGCATCCCTCCTCACCAAGGGTGCCATCTCCCTCACTTCCCCCACCCCAGGGGTTTCTTAAGCAATGTCTTTTTGGTCGACAAGCCTGACGGCGGCCAACGGCCAGTCATAAACTTGAGCGAATTCAACGATTGGCTGGTTTATCGCCATTTCAAAATGGAGGGGATCCACCTCCTCCGGGATGTCTTGCGACCTCAGGATTGAATGGTTCATCTAGACCTCAAGGACGCCTATCTGGTGATCCCGATCTTTCCCATGCACAGACGCTTCCTACAGTTTGCCTGGTGACATCTCACTTACAAGTTCACGGCTCTCCCTTTCGGACTCTCCTCAGCTCCCTGGTGCTTCACCAAGGTGCTCAAACCAGTGGTGGAGTTCCTGAGAGTGCTGGGTATCAGGATGATCATGTATCTGGATGATCTCCTCCTTATGGGTTCTTGCCCTCGTCAACTGACCGCCCATCTTCAGATGGCAGTGGACTTGCTCCAACGACTCAGCTTTGTAGTCAACGAGCAGAAATCTCTATTACATCCTGCTCAGTCCGTTACCTTTCTGGGGTTCGTGATAGACTCCACCGCGTCTACTCTCAGTCTCCCTTCCAGGAAAATGGCCAAAATCCGCCACGGGTTGCGACGGGTTCTTTCCAAGCAACAGGTATCCCTCAGTCAGCTGGCCCGGGTGTTGGGCCTTTTGTCTGCTTCAATTCAGGCCATTTTCCCGGGCCCACTTCACTACAGGGCCCTTCAGCGCCTCAAGGCGTATTTCCTCCGCAAAGGGTTCCCGTACTCCCACAAGGTCTCCCTGTCCAACGAGGCAAGGGAAGAAATTCAGTGGTGGCTGGACCATATGGAGGCCTGGAACAGCCGCGCGATTTTTGGTTCCGCGCCGGATCTTGTTATAGAATCGGACGCCAGCAGGCTAGGCTGGGGTGCCAGGTGCGGAGACCTCTCTACGGGAGGTTTGTGGTCACCCGGCGAACAGAAATTGCATATAAATTGCCTGGAGCTTCTTGCAGGGTCCTTTGCCGTACGTTGCTGGACGAGAGACTCGGCGCAGTCATGCGTCCTTCTAAAAATGGACAACATTTCAGCGGTCCGGTATGTGAACCATCTGGGGGGCACCAGATCGAAGGCCCTCTCGGACCTAGCTGCAAGCTTCTGACAGTACTGCCTGGACAGTCAGATTTCGGTCATGGCGGAGTACCTGCCAGGGAGAGACAACCAGGAAGCAGATTTCCAATCCCACCACTTCCACGATTCCAGTCTTTAGAAGCTCGACCAGACGATTTTTGCAATGCTGAACGACTGCTGGGGACCCTTCTCAGTGGATCTGTTCATGTCCAGGTTAGATCATCAGACTCCTCGGTTTTTCAGCTGGAGACCGGACCCCTTAGCGGCGGCCACGGATGCATTTCTCTAGGACTGGAGTTTGGAGAAGGGGTATGCGTTTCCCCCCTTCGCGATGATCACGAGGTCAACGGCACAAGTCCGCAGGCAGTCAGCGGATCTAGTCATGATCACTCCCCTCTGGAGGTCGCAAGTCTGGTTTCCAGTTCTTCTGGAACTTTCTTGGGATTTTCCAATCCTACTCCCCAACTTTCCGACTCTCCTCACGAGTCCCAAAGGAACTCTGCATCCTCTGGTGCTGTCGAATTCACTGTTGCTCATGGCGTGGCGGATTTCAGGGGTCGATGGGAAACCCCAGGCCTTTCGCAGGAGACTGAGACTTTCATCTCCAAGGCTTGGGCGGACAGTACCGTCAAGAGGTACAGATCCGCGTGGGGTAGATGGTCCAGTTGGTGTGTGCGATGGGGTTTTGATCCCCTGGTCGCAGACGTGGCGCACGTCGTGAATTTTTTAGCGCAATTAGCATCCGACGGACTGGCATACAGGTCTATCAATACCTCACGTTCTGCCATCTCGTCTGGTCATGTCCCAGTTAATGGAACGCCCATGGGCGAACACCCAATGGTTTGCAGGTTACTGCGGGGTATTCGGCTTTCGCTACCCCCGGAGCCTCGCTACTCTGCTCTTTGGGATGTCAACCAGGTCCTCAACCTTTTCCTGTCCTGGCAACCTAATCGGTTCCTCTCCAGGAAGGAGCTTTCCGCCAAGCTGGCCATGCTCCTGTGCCTGATATCTTGCAGGCGCGTGTCCGATGTTAGAGCCCTGGATATCACCAGCAGGATGTTCACGCCCGACGGGGTAACTTTCACTCTGCTCAGGCGGACAAAGTGTCATACCAGGGTAATTTCCTACCCGGAGTTTCCTGACTCCCCAAAACTTTGTGTGGTTAGATGCCTCAAAGCGTACGAGGAAATGACAGAAGAGTTCCGCCCCCCTGGAGAACGTCAACTCCTCATTGCTCTCCGGAAGCCCTTTAAAGCACTTTCCTCTCCAACCATCGCCAGATGGGTTAGATGGGGGATGCAAGAGGCAGCCATTAGCCTACGTCACTTTGGAGTACATTCGGCTCGAGGAGCTATGGCTTCTAAAGCATTTGGCTTGGGTGCCCGCTTAGAGGATATCCTCAATGCGACTGATTGGTCTTCGGACTCCACTTTCAAGAGATTCTACTTCAAGCCTGTGCATAATATGGCTCACCTCATTGTGAGCAAGCTTTGAACTAGCATAATCCTCGCCTCCAGTCCTGACATAGAATGAAAAATTTCCTAGCTAATGTAACAGAAAGTTTTAATTCTATTAAGGACTCGGAGGTGAGGATTATCCCGCCCTAGGTTCCAGGAGGAATCCCCTCCCCGTATTGCAGTAAGTAATTTTCTTAATGTTTATTTGGGTGGAATAGCCTGCTGTGCTGTGCTTACTGTTCATGCTCTAGTTACAGGTTTAGCAGTTATGGCTCAGCTGGTAATGTGTCCCTGTTGTTTGCAGATTCTGATGCGAACAAGCAGGATGCCTGAAGAGAATGGAATGGCTGACTTCGCGCGACAAAAGAGGGCGAAGGGACACTGACAGAGGACTATGTTGGGCTAGGAAGCCCCTGATTGGACATTGTTGCCCTAATGTGATTGGCTGTTACTACGTGTTTGATTTTTTACTACCTTTCCCTATGGTTCATGGGAAACGTAGTCTTTGTTAACCTTAAAGATGCTGCTATTTGAATAAAGCGAAGAGAGAAGGCATAATCCTCGCCTCCGAGTCCTTAATAGAATTGAAACTTTCCGTTACGTTAGCTAAGAAATTTTTCATTCTGTCTCACTTGATTCATTACGTTCCTTTACGCGACTGCTTGAGGTGGTGAAAATGCTGAGGGGCCATAGTTTAAGATTAGTTCCTGCTCCTCTTTTACAGCTTTGCTAGAAAGATCTAAGCAGTCATGTTTGGTTTGTTTTGCTATTTTCCTATTGTTATTTTATACATTTTACACAACTTTTTCTTTTTGGGAGGATAACAAAAACTTCCTATTCCCATACCTCTATATTTATCTATCAGTGTCTCCATATTTCTCCCTAAATCTTGCTTAATTGACTTTACTAAATCGACTTTTTCTGTCTCGCTTTATTATCGTTAGTCTCTTTTTAATCGGGCTGCTTTTCCATTATTATCATTGTTTTTGTTAACCTGCTGATGTTATATGGGCGGACTGTGTCATCTGTTTGATTCATTTGGTTGATTTTCCCTCCATCTGAGAAAAGTGTGAAGCTCAAAAGCCAAAGCCAATACCGAAAATCCAAATTTCAGATTGGCCTTCGATATTCCCTAAGCACACATCTGCAAAATATTGATTATTCCCATAAGCTGATGGAAATATGTCCACATCTTTGACAGTCTCTTTATATTATTGCTAGAATATGGTTAGGGTTGATCATTTCAAACGTAGTCACATCATTCTCAATCTTAACTAAATGCGAATGTGGACTGTGTCATGATGTAGTGTTTTTAAATGGGTGTGCCTTCATCTGTTTCCTAAACTATAGCAGGGTTTGTTGATGGATACCTGAATGTCATTCCATACCCTTGTTATATACTGGAATTGCAGAAAAGAAAAATTAAAGCACCATGCCTTCGCATGGTGCTTTCATTTTTCTTTTCTGCAATTCCTCATCTCCACTTTGATGGTATTCTGAACCCAGGTATGCTGAGCGCCACAAGAGGTGGTAAGTTTGTCAGCCAGGCAGGCGAGGCTGCCAGTTGTGATAGCTTTGTAGATAATGCTGCTGGATTTGAGGATGGTGAGTGCTGGCAAGGGCAGCCAGTGGTGTTTCACCTAAGTGACAGTGATGTGGTCATACTTCTTCACAACATTGATGAAGGATGCTGTGGTGTGTAGGATGCCATTGACAAGGACGAGTGTCGAGTTTGGGAAAACTTGTAGCAGAACGCTGCCCTCAGAAAGATGCAAGACTAGGAGGCATTGAACAGCAGTTCTGAAGTTATGCTCTTGAAGGACTACCACACTGTTTTAGTTTTTTGGGCACTTTGTTCCTTGAGGATGAGGTCTATGTCCAGGGTGAATCCAGGTGACTTGGAGTTGGATGAAAGCGCAGGTTTGAATCCGACCACTTTCATGTCATTATCCATATTTGGATGAGTTGTTTCTTATTATTATTATTAGCAAAGAGCTGAACTTTTTATTTGGTGGGTTTGAGCTTCATTCAGGTGCTGGAAACCTAAACCTAGATGAGTTGCAGGCAGTGTTTGAAGCATTAAATGTCTTAACCAGATGAAACTTTCAAATAGAGTTGAGTGTTATCAACACATTGTGAATGGTCATGCTGTTATCAGTGAGTAAAGTCCCAATGGGCTCCATATAGTGATTGAAGAATATGCAGGAAAGATAGAATCCTGGGAAACTTTGACGGTGAGAGGGATTTTCTGGGACATGGAGATGCCATTGTGAATGGACTGATGACAGTTGGAATTGTAATAGATGGTGAAGATGCCATTGTGAATGGACTGATGTCAGTTGGAATTGTAATAGATGAAGAACATTGTGAGTTAACCCCATGCGAGATTTCATGATGATGGGATGATCAACAATGTTGGAGGCAGTTGAGAAGTCCAGCAATAACAGACGTTATATGCATCTGTGATCCAGAGGGATTGTCTATGATCTGTAATGTACCTGTGGTATGGTCTAAAGCTGCATTGGCAGTCAGGCAGGAGATATTTGATGTTGGTGTCATATTGGATTTCGGAGTAGACTGCACCAATGGTCTTGCCAAACAGGAGTAGCTGACTGAGGTTATCAGTGTGTACTGTGAAAGGATCTGGCCTATCTTGAGAGCATCTGGGAAGATGGTTTGAATAAGGGAGGTGTGGACGATGATGAGTATGGGTGAAAGAGCTTGTCCTGAGAGGGCCTTGATGAAGGACTAGGGTCAGACAAGATCTTCATAAGAGGTGACCTGGAGGGAGTTAAGGATGTCAACAAGGTCTACAAGACATTGGGGTTTGAAGGATGACCATTGTAGGATGCAGCATGGAGAGGCAGGTTTATTTTTTATTTGAAGAATAGATTAATGACATTACACTTGTCTGTGGAATGCTGGATAGGATGGTCAGGCAGAGTTTGATACAGTGCAATATTGAGCAACCTGACAATTCTATACCTCCCAAACTATTTTGCCCCTTCATATGTAAGCTGGATAAAGGAAAGGCTTCAGCAATACTAACATTAATTTGAAATATTAGAGCTTTCAAACATCTCTATAAATCAGAGTACCAAACCAGAGACATTCAGTATTATATAGGAATGGAAGCGCATTAACTGCATAGGAAAATTTGATTATTTCTTGATCTTCATGTATGATACTGCTAGTTCCACCAAAATTGCTAAGAGAAGCAGTAAAGGGTTTTAGATTACAATCAAAAATTATAGACAACACCCCTGACAAATATCACTTTGCAAGAGGAAATTATCTTAATGCAATCATTAGGCAATTTTCAGGCACTAAAGTTACTGCACACTGATAACCTCAGTCAGCTACTCCGGATTCCAATAAAAAAAATTTGTTTCTTAAAAACAACCAGTTTATCTGATCCATTGTTTTCTCAACATTTGAGCAAATCACAGCCGTAGTTATTTCACCCAGTTTGCTAATATTCATAAGGTCCACCAGGTCCCCAATCTCTAAATAAATATAACTAACATCTACAAACCTTGTCTTTGAATAATTTCATTTTGGAGAATGTCTTTTCAAATGTAATTAAGAAAATATAACCATGATCACTAAATCGGTTTTTAACGAAGATATAGACTTGAATTTTGAGCACTCACTAGTATTCTTTCCTGTATAGGAACCAAACAAATCTCAGAATTTACTCCAGAACACTGGTGATAACCTTCAAACATCATGCTCTAATATATGTTAGTCAGAACTAGAGCCAATATTTTTGCGTATTTTTAATACAAAATACATCTGATTCCCCACACTCAAAATAGATGCAAGAACACATTTTATGCTAGAGTACAACACCAACTGCCGACTTTATATTTTGCATAATTACGCCTAATTTCAATTACTTTGCCCGAGATTTTGTGCAATTAGTTAAATGCAAATTATGCAAATTTTTCAAACTTCTAGGGCCTCATTTACAAGAGGCCTGTGCCACAGGAGCGTCATAAAAAGTGATGCTTCTGTGGTGCAGGCCTCTCAATCGTATGTCTGAGGCGACACAAAGCCACCCTGAGTGACTTTGCATGTCCTCATAGCGCAAAGCGCTGCCTTGCCTTACTCTGCGTCAAAGAGGCGTTCCATGGGCATTACAGTGTGTGTTCCAACACAACACCCATGAGTTTTGACACATTCCCAGATTTACAAGGATCTGTAAACCTGGAAATGAGTCAAAACTGTGCACCTCCTGAGGGGACGCGTAACGAGCTGAAATAACTTTATTTCTCTTTGTAATTTCCTCTTTCTATAGAAAGAGGAAAATGCCTCCATTGATTGCTTTTGTGAGGGAAGGTGACCCTTCCTGCACAAAAACAATCATGCCAACACTGACATCCTTGCACCATGGTGCTAGGGTGCTTGCATTGGCACAAGGCACCAATTTGTGCACCAGCACAGGCAAAGAGGACAGGAATGCGCCGTGTTTCATTAATACAGCGCTTTCCTGCCCTTTCCTTTTGACACAGGGCAGCACAGCAAAGAGACTTGCAGTGCTGCCCTACTCCGAAAAGTAATAAATGAGGCCCCCAGTCTTATCTGTTTTCAAAGAATACATTTTCACAAGAATTTCATGTTTCGAAACTCTGTACGACAATAATTCATGTCTATCAGCTCTCAGTTTTGGATGAGTAATAGAATCTAATTAGGACTACATTTTGCGGACTGGGTGTATACAAAGGGTGCAGTAGTCCATAATTACCTTCTTAGGGGCCGATTATGATGTCGGTCGGAAAGGCTCTGAATGGCATTCGGTTCCTCTGAAACCGTGTCGGAAGCCTTGTTTCCGACCGACTCGGAAACATTTCCGACCGATCGATTACGGTGGCTGGAAACCATTTGGACTGTCCGACTCAGTTCCGACTCGCGTCCGAATGGCATTCGTAGACACCGAGTTGGTCGGAGCCGACTTGTGCGTCTCTACGGACCGCATTTCTGACCGAGCGATTACGATGTCACATTCGGAGAGCCTTTCTGAAACAGTCTGTCTGACACGGATCGGCTGTCGGAATCTGACTTTGGGGGCCTGTAGCAGGCCCCCCTTCACCTGGAGGCCTCCGGTTGGGGCCCATGGTGGTACCCATGGGTCCCCTCTTTCCAACCATGCACGGTGTGGCAGGCACCAAGGTGTGCCAGCCAGAGGGTGCACGGTTTTCTGCAACCACCCCTTTTTTCAATGGGAGCCTGTGTTGTCGGTCAGAACACAGGCTCCCATTGAAGTCAATGGGAGTCCGACCAAACGGTGTTCAGACATATCCTAATCAGTCGGTCGAACTCCCCGAATCTGATTCGGTTGGAAACCATTCGGAGACCAAGTCACTCAGAATGCTTTCCAACCAACATCGTAATGAGGCCCATAATATGACCATCGATTATAGCAATACTATCGTCAGCCTTCTTAACAGATATTATTTCTCCAGAGACTACATACCTTTTTACACCATGAGCATAGAAATTCTTTGCCTTCTGCCTGTTGGTTTAGACATTTGCCATATTCTTACTTGAAATATAATCAGCCTTTTGGTGCATAAAATCACAAGTGCACCGAGCTTCAGTAAGTTTTAAAACTGTACACTTGACCACTCCTTCAAGTTTCATCAGATCTCTTCTAAGTGTCATCATTTTCTGTAATTATATATTTTTATTTTCCAAAGCAATACTAATGAAGTACTTTCAGGAAAACCACAAGACCCAAATCACTATAATAACTGAAATGATTCAGACATTCAGATCCCAAAATGAATTGATTTTGGAGTGGCCAAACAAAAGAAACTGTGGTCTTAAAATAAAGGAGTATTTAACCCCCAATATCTTAACCCAGTATTAGAACTTGCATACACTCAGCACCAAAAAAGACTTTTGTATGATCCAAAATCCTAATCTCAATAAACCAGTTTTTTCTGACCTTAAACACATAGTTCCTCATTACAGTTAAGGGCTGAAATCCGATCCCTATGTAAACACTTATTTGTCCAGGCATAGGAATGTGTGATAACTTCTGGCAATTCAAACCTGCTAAAATGTATCAGGGGAAAAGGCCTGAAAAAGCAGAAACATGTATGCCTGGGTGGAATTTGCAAAATGACAAAAAAACTCTGCAGCGTTCCGCGGAGTTCTGCAAGCAGCAGGGTGAGGGAAGTCATGCTGATTTTTAGTACCAGGAGTTTGTCCCGCACTGTAAAATCAGTGCCAATGGCACCAGGGCAGCGCAAGAGTGTGCAGCTTCTTTCTGCCATTCGAGTAGATGTTCTACTTGAGCTGCAGCTTCCTCAAAGCGAGCGCAGGTTTGTCAATGCGAGCAATAGCAACCTGTCGTGACCGTCTGTGTTGAGAAATCTCGCCGGGAGATGGTCTAGCGTTGGATTTTCTTCGCTCGCCAACTTAACCCTGGCAAGCCGCGCGAGAGGAAAAACTCAGCGTCGCCACGCAGAGTTTTTCAGAACTCCGTACACTATGTGAAGCGTAGAGTGGGAAGAACTCTGCAAACTCCACAAGCGGAGTGGAGTTTACCACCCAGGCCTAGAAACATGCTGAGTTAAAAAATTGTTCTGCATGTTTGCCTCATTTTTCTGTTGAAAATTCACAATTGGAGGTGTTTACAACATGTGGTAAACTATGAGTTTCCTGATTTACCACATGTTGTCAATAACCCAGCCTAGAGAAAGGCATTTACACCATGTGGTAAAGACTTAGCCCTATTCTGATGAAAGTCACTGGGCCTCATTATGAGTTGTCCAGAGTAGTGTCCCCTGGAGGGGCTACCAATCCAGGCAAGTGTGCATTTCCTGGTGTCCCCAGGCCTAGACGTACTAGATCTGCAAACTCTTTATCCAATAATCCCAGGCCCAGCACCACACCAGGACTTGCAGGCAGAGATGCATGGGTGCAAGCAACATCTGCGCTTGGCATCTAATGCCCACATACTGGAAAGGGGGAGCAGAGGAAGCTCCCCCAAGGTGAAGTAAAACCCACGCTACCCTCCCTCTGACCATCTCCCTTTGAGCCACACCTGGGAGAAATGTCCTCTATACAATTACCCCCTGCTTCTTGCTAGGCTATATGGTATAGCTAAGGCTTTGCTATGTGGATAGTGAATTCACAGGCACAACTGCTTCCTTTCCATAAAAGATTGCTGGAGCATACTTTGGGAATACAGAGAAGTATTATGGAAATCAAGTGGTATTTGGGAAAAAATAAACTTCAAAGTATTTAAACATTGAAACTTTAAGATGTTGTAGATTATTTTGGATGAACTTTGAGTTTTTCTTCTGTGAAGGAACAGGAAGAATTCTTAACCCTCTCTTGAATGTTCATGAAATGTATACCTGATTAAATGTTTCACAAAGTGATACATATTGCTTTCTCCAAGCAGGAACCACAGAATATTGTTGATCATTATTTATCTTTTAGTTGCACAAAAGGCAAGCTAGAAACTAAGCCTTTTTAAGCATCAGAGAGCCTATATTCACTAGGTATATTGTCAATAGAGGAGGAAAGTCAGTCATACTATATATAGATTCTTAAATGCTGGTGCTTCTGTTTCAGGCGCATTAACTTCACACCAGAGTGCAAGCAGATAGTTACATTGAAATATTTTTAAGTTATTGGTTTTTCATGGAGAATTAGATTCAGCATCTTAATGGCAGATTATTAAAATATTTCATTTTGCCTTTAGATGGCCTATGCAATCGACCACCTCAGTGCCCAGCTGAGCGATGAGTCAGAGTGGTGATATGTAATTTTCTCTGTTTTCTCTTATATCTCCTTCCCTTTCTCTGTTTCTGCTATTGGCAAACACCTTCTTTTGCGTGGTTAATTATGGGCATGGTGAGGGGCAAAATAGCGCATCACTCCTGTTAAATCCATAGTAAACAGTTTTGTGTATTCCAACACCCTAGTTGTTCTGCCAGGGCATACGGTTTCCAGGGACACTTTGAGAACTAACCTAAGTTTTTCTTAGCCTTAACTGTTGCTGTTAATATTGGAGTGGACCTGATGTGTTGCTGTTTTTGTTTGAAGCATTGCCCAGCTTTCCTGCAGTTGTTTTCGTTGCTATCACAGTTCACAATACATTCTATTGATTAAAACTTCATTACTCGACTTTGCTGTTCTTTTAGTGTAGTTATATTTATTTGCATTTTGTGCTTTTCAGAACCCATTTCAGAAGGCCATGGGGCATGCAGGGTGTAGGGGGCTGGCTTAGTATATGGTGCACACTCTAAGGAGTGATGCACCTTGCACTAATCCAGGCAACCCTTATGGTGATTTTAGTGGTCTTTAATAACCACAGAAAGCTCTCAAAGTGGTAGTTGTGGAGAACAGCCTTCAGGCTTATCTTAAAGGAGTTTAAAGCAGCTTGTTTCACCACATTTAATTGACAGTGCAGATTAGATCAAAAGAACCACACAGTGTTTATAAAAATAAGTCTATTTATTATGCAACACAATCACTAACACATTGGTATATCTCCTACCTGGAGATATCAACAATACACACAAGAATACTTCAAAATAATCAGGCAAGTAGCACAAATATACACTGGTCTCCAGGGGGAGACCAAACCATATACTAAGAAAGAGGAATGGGAGCTGCAAAGGAGAACAGGACTTGGACCACAAGACTCAGAGGAGCTGGGGACACAAGGAACTACCCAAGGTAAGTATGCAGGAACCCCACGAAGGCTTTGTGCAGTGTGGAAACACAGCCATGTGCCCAATTGAAGTCAATTGAGAAGTTGCGGTTGCAGTTTTAAAGAACCAGGGGGCATATCAACAAGCGGCAGCGATAATTATCGCTGGCCGCTCTTAGCGTGAGGAATTTTATCGCCGGCTATCGCAGATAATTATCGCCATGCTAGCGCTGTATTAACAACGCATAGCGCAATGGTGATAATTATTCCAGTGATAGCGATGTTTTCCATGGAACATCGCTGGTTTTCCAGCGATGTTCCATGGAAAGCGGCGATATCCTTGGTGATAGGGCCTGTGGTCTTAGCCACACAATCCACCCCCATGTTAGGTATGCCTTAGTCAGGAATTTAACAGACGTTAAATTCCTGCGTTAAGGCATACTTAACGTGATTTTAAATATCGCTAACCCTCGTTGTTAATATGAGGAAGCTGGGTTAGCGATATTTACCCAAGGGAGTCTGGTCAGGCACGCCTCCTTTGCATCTCATTAGCAATGCGATGGGAGGCGTGCTGACAAGGGGCGCTAATGCAAGGATACATGCGCTAGCGTGTCATTGTTGATAATGCAATAATATTATCGCCGCTTTTCGCCCGAAAACTGGCTCTAAAGCGGCGATAATATTATCGCTGCACCTTGTTAATATGCCCCAAAGACCCTTCCCAGAGGACCCCAGAGAAACCCTTTGGAAGATGGAAAGTTGGAGAGCCACCACACCCATGGATGCAACAGGAACCAGGTTACCTGCACCAGGGAAGCTGGGTGCATAGGGGTGAAGTGACATCAGAACGTGCGCTAGACGACAATGGAAGACTTCTAAGGAGATGCCTTTAGAGAAGCCTGTGAAGGAGTCAGGTGGAATTCAAGGGTGGATTTGTGAAGAGGAGAATCTGAAAGCAGAGGGGACAGAGTCTATGCCACTCGGACGTGACCAGGAGGCATAGAAGCACAATGCCCACTGATGTTAGGAGATTGAGGAGTGAAGACAGTGACCTTTTCGCTGCAGCTGTGAGGAGCAGCCAATGCTGAGGAAGACCAGTAGCCGTGCACAAGCTGTCCCATGTCAAATGTCGGTGTCTAGGTGTTCAGTGTCCGGCAGGAGCACAAACAAGCCTTGGCAGCTACAAATAGTGTGGAAAGCGCAAAGATGCAAACATTGGGGACCAGCAAGGGACTCACCAAGTGCAGGAGAGTTAGAGCAGGCCCCAGACAAGCAGGGGAACCCACTGAAGCAAAGGAAGACCCCTGAGAGGACCCACAGGCCAAAGGCACAGGAGTCACAAGAGGACCTCAGGCAGCTCGCCAAAGATGGAGGCCCACAGTGCAAGAGATGCAGTGAGGATGCCGATCTTCGAAGGATGAGGTGCTGGAGGCTCGAACTTCTTCTAGCCCAAAGATCTCTGGAGTGCAGACCCAACAAGCTTTGGTATTGGCAAGTTGATTCATTGCTCAGGGGTTTGGTCCCAGCGGCCCCAACAAGGGATACTGTCCTCAAAATTGCAGAGAAGACAGGTCAGGCCTCTAGAAAGCTGTAGAACCACCACCTGTGTTGCTGGGCCTCGGGAAGTCCATAGGACGACAGGAGCAGCAGATTGGTCAGCTTCGTTACAGTGCCTCCAGATGCAGGGGAGTGACTCCTTCACTCCAAGAAAGATTATTCCGGATGTGCTTGATACTCACAGGTCTTCTGGAGAGCCTGGATGAAGCACAGACACAGATGAGACAGAATACTTGAAGAACAGAGAGACCAGGAGCAGCAGGATTCTTCCTTGAGGCAGTCTCGGTTCCAGTTGAAGTCCAATGAAGTCCAAGTGTCTAGACAGTTGAAGAGTGTCTTGGTTTCAGAGGTGAGTCTTGTTCCACCATGAATCTGAGGACCGACCCACGGGGAAGCCCTTAAGTACACTAGTGAAAGGGTTTGAATGACTCAGGCTACCGCCAGAGGAGAGGCTTGACAGAGGGGAGGATACTCCCCTGTCCTTTGTCCATTTTCATGCCAGAGTGGGAACCAAGGGTTCCTGAACTTGCTCAAACCGGAGTATGCAAGGAGGGCACTAAATGTGCCTTTTAATGCAGTCTGGTGGTGCTGCAAAGGGCCCCCACCCCTGCCCAATACACTAAGTCCTGCCTGGGAGGTGGCCACACCTCCCTGTGACAGGAAACCTATTGTTCTGGCATCCCCTGCTCGAGCTCAGCTCAGCAGCAGGAGGGTAGAATCGTGTCTGTGGTCGGCAACAGCACTAGCTGCTGACCTGGACTGTTACTAGGAGTACAGGGGGTCCCCTAAGGCGCCCCCTAGTACATGGGATCACACTTCCAGCATCAAAATTGGTGTTGGGGTATGATTCCAACATGTTTGATTCCCAAAAAATAATTTTTGCGCTCCATCCTGTATGTTGGCCTGCAGCAGGGTGTAGAAGCAGCCCTATGATGAAGCATGCCACTATCTAGTGGGTGAGGGCAGTATTAAAAACCCTGAGGGTTTCCCCCTAATACAGATTATTAAAATAAAAATTCTTTACTTTTTTATGTGTGTGATTCCAAACATGACCAGGTTCAGTGCAGCCATTATATAGTTAGACATCTCGTAATGACGGATGTCCACTATATATCTAAAAATGGCTGACCGTGTGTACAAAGCCTGGAGAATTGACTCCAGCATTTGTAGGGGTGTCCTGCAGGGGCACCCTCACACTTATAACCAAACACCCTGCCCTTAGGACTGAAGGGTCTGCCATAGGGGAGACATATAGGTTTTAAGTGCAGTGACCTTAGATATAAGGAAGTGTATATCTGTTGTGAGGGGTGCAAGCAGCCTCTCACACAGGCTGCAATGGCAGGCCTGTAGTCAGAGTTTAAGTGGACTCCCACGTGTGGCACAATACATGCTGCAGCCCATGGGAGACCCCTGGTGTACCTATGCCCTAGGTACCTCAGTACCATATACTAGGGACTTTTAAAGGTACACCAGTAGCCAATTGTGGATGTACCTAAGTACTTGCCACAGCCAATTTAGGGGTGACAGCACAGCTGCTGGGGTCCTGATTAGCAGGATCCTAGCAAACTACAGTCAAATCACACCTCCACCAGGCAAAAGGTGGGGGGTAACCATGCTAGAAAGATCCTACCTTCCAATACAGGTGTTACTGAACCCAACTGTGGTAGATGAGGCCTTTTACTACGAATATGTGACGTTACAACGCGTTCCATTACAACGCGGTACGTTACATCGCAGTTATTACAACGCAAGTCGTTACAACGACTTGCGCTGGAGGGCGCTGGAGGGTGCTGGACTTAGGAATAGTATGATTTACTATTCCAACTCTAGTCTACGTACAGTAGGGAAGGTGTTGGAATAGTAAATCTTACTATTCCTTAGTCTAGTGCGCCATCCAGCGCAAGTCGTTGTAATGACTTGCGTTGTAATGACTGCGATGTAAAAGCATCGCGTTGTGATGACCGCGTTGTAAAGGTCGTTTCCATTTTACTACTGATGTCCCAGAGTTCAACCTACTATGGATCCTGCTCAACTGGGCTAAGTACCCCTTCTGCACTTGACTCTCAGTGGTAGCTGTGGTCGAGCAGTCAAGGCTCCCTCGGGGGAATGTAGATGCAGGTCAGTGAACATAAGTCATAACTCAAAGTGCAAATAGTATGAACAATAAATCAGTGTCCTGCCAAATATTTGCCTTTATAAGAAAAAAGTAGTGTTTTATTCCTAACTCTCCACATGCAAAGGAATAGGACATTCAGAAGAAACAACACAATCCCCTTTGAGGTCGGGCCTCTAGTAGTTGGCAGCGAAATCCCTGTCCCACCCTCCCTCGTGTAACGTGCTTGGGTTTTCCCAATTCCCTGTTGGCTGCATCTCGGGAATGCACACCATTTGGCTGTACTCAAGAGTTCCCTTTGACTCTTTGAGTCAAAGTTTCTATGATGCCTTCAGAAGCAACTCCCCTGGGGCCCAGAGGCCAAGTTCAAGTCTTACCCGCTCCTGCAGCACGGAAGCATTCCAGGTTTCAGCGGATACCTTCAGCGTGAACACTCATGAGATCAGATCCTGCTTGGAGCAGTCAGACCTCTTGTGGTACATGTGGCAGCATCAGGCTGGTGCAGGCTCACTCTCCTGAGTAGTGCAGGCGGCTCGTCCCAGTGATCATAGTAACTTCCAGCTTCAGCTCCCGATTGGAGTCCTGCAAGGGCACATTATCCTCCTCTGCATCCTCATGGTCCTTTGGGGTCAGTCAGGGCATATCTCACGGTGCAGCTATATCTGTTGGTTGCAGCCCCACTCCAGTACTGGGCAACGGACCAAGTCTTTGGTGATATGTTCCTGGCAGCCCCTCCTGGCATACGGGGATGCTGTGGTACCTTCCTGACCCAATATAGACTCCTCAGGTGCAATTGCCCACCACACAATGGCTCCTCCTGGCATAAGAGATTGTTGCGTTCATGAGTCCTGGCATGCTGGTAACACAACTAATTCAACAGTGCTCCCCTCAACAATACGGGATCTCTGCAACAAGGCCATGTGGGCTTGACACCTTCGCAGAGAGCTTCGATACTTGGCTCAGTCTACCAAAGCCCTCTTCTGAAATCCAGGGGTTGCAAAAACAGTCCTGCACATGGGTTACAGCCCGATCAGTACACATCCGAATCCTCACACCTCACACAGGACTCCCCACTGGACCTCACTCCCTCCAATGCTCTCCTCTTCCCCACAGAGCACACTGGTCTTGGCAAGCAGGCAGGCGCTGGTGCTCTAGGCTCCAGGGAAAGTGATCTTTTGTTTCCTTGGGTAAAGTCCCTTCACCCAGCAGGTATACTAGAAGGCTGTGGTCCCCAGTTCTGTTCACAAGCAGACGTTTTACAGAGCTTCCCCTTCTCACACAGCCCATCTGGCTGCTTGGCAGATGACACTTTTTGGGGGAAATCAACCTCCCCTTCTTATAGTCCTTTTCTAGACACCAAATGTGATTTAGGGTCTGAGACTGTGACATTTTGGTTTGGGCTTCAGCTTCTTTTGAAGTCTCTTTCTTCTTTCCTCATGAAAGATGTCTGTCAGAGCAGGCATGACTCCAAAGCTGATTGTCCCTCAGCACAATTTATGGGAGTGACCAGAGTTGACACTTGCATGTGAGCAACAGTGATATGTGCATCTCTTGGTAAATTCTAGACCCCCAGCCCTACTCTTTAGGATTCCCTTATCAGCCCTACCGATATCCCTTCCTTCAATGTATCCAGGCCCCTTCCTTGTGATCTATCACTGAATCAAAGAGCAGTCTTTAGAAGAGTAAAGCGAGTCTCTTTCTTTTCTCTCCAGTGTGTGCCCCACCCAGCCCACAGGAATGCAGCAACACACAAAACTGTCTGGGGGGATTCCTTTCCTCCTCATGTCTTCACACGGCAAGCCTGGGCTTCCCAAAGTGGAACCCCGGGTCCTCCATGTAATGTAACATTGCATGCACAATTACTCTGTGTATATTCATCGGCCACTTTCTGTTCTGCAGTGTTACTTACATGCATTGTACTCTTACATGTACACATGCATTCAGTAGACACACTCCGTCTGTGCAGACTGTTCAGCACTGATGCCTTTTCCAGGATGTGCTATTTACAAGCACACACTGTCATCAGAAACACTGACCATGTGTGCGCTGCACAACACTTCACCCTTTAGGTATTGTACTTCACACAAGCACACATACACCCAGCACATGCTCTATCCACACGTACTGCAAAGCACTACATCTCTCATGGAATGTATTCCTTTCAAGCATACATACACCCAGCACTTGCACTATCCGTGCCTGGACTGCACCATACTGCTCTGTCTCTGTACTGTACCCTTCCCAGGCACGCATGCATCCATTGCTGAGTTACTACTCCTGCGCTGAGAAGCACTCCACATCTACCTGATGGCCAAGGGTGAGTTAAGCACACAGGTATGCTGCCACCATCGTGCTTGTGCTGCTTATTTCCTGGTGAAGGCAGTAGCCTTCCACCACTATGAGGGCAGCGCATTAGGCGCCACTTCCATTCCAACAAGACCGCAATCCATGAGACAGACCTATGTCATGTGCTCACGCATGATCCATGTTCGCCTATGGCAAAAATCAGCATTAGGGATGCAGACAACAGTACAGTTCGGCACTCAGGTCAGGGGTACACATCTCTTACCATGCAGATGACTTTTCTGTCCCAACAGTGCTCTATATTTTGCTTGTGTACTTTTATTTATTTGGGTTAACAGCATTTTTTTAAAGCCCCAACTCCCTTCTTTAAAGATATGAGTAACCAGATAAGGTAACTTCACATTTTATGCACCAAAATGCACTCTCAATTGGTGCTTTGCATATTTATTGATTTAAAAAAATGAAGCAGCAATTAGCGTTTTGTTTAGAAATTTGCTTTAGGACGCGTTTTCATTCCATGCACACGACAATATAAATACTGACTGGAATTACAAAAAGAAATAACGTGATTGTAACAGTAGCGGCCCGTGGTGGGAGTGCTGCCGGGCGGTGACGCAGGGCGGGGGAGGGGCAGGGTGAGGGGTAGTAAACTATGGATTTCGGCCGCACTGAGGTAAGTAAACAAAAAAATAAATAAAAAGAATTTCGTTGCGCGCGCTGCATCGCCAAATGCGATGCAGCGCGCGCGACAAAATTCATTTTATTTATTTTTGGTTTACTTACCTCAGTGCGGCCGAAACCGTAGTTTACTACCCCCACCCTGCCCTCCCCGCCTGCGTCACCGCCCGCAGCACTCCACCACGGGCCGCTACTGGTTTTTAAGTGTTATTCTTAAAAAAGAATAAGGGAAAGAACGCCAAGGGCACAGATATCTGAAAACAGTACATTGCAAAGCATATACACTTGAGCATTGTAACTAATTCATCCCTTGAAGTACACATTTAAGCTTTACAGAGAGTCACTGTTAGGCCACTGTTTATTTGGTCATAGTTAATCGTCATGCCTTTAAGTTTCAAGAGGCAGCTGGCCGTGTCATTAAGTTCTTGCTCACTTACAATATTGATTTAGTTATAGGCCTTCAAAACAGTTGATTCATATTTTAATACTGGATAGCCATGTTTATGTTTTTTCATCTCTCTACTAACCAGGGATTTAAAGCTTCACTGGCTTATATGATTGAACACAGGGGGGGCATATCTACAAGGAAGTGCCACAGCGCGGCAACACAAGCCCTTTGGATGCTCCACGCTGCGGCACTTCCGAAGCACAGGAATGCGACATATTTACAATAATATGTCGCATTGCTGTGCTCTCCCCTGCGCTGGAGCACAAACTGCAGCCATGCGCCGGCGCAGGCACCCTTGCACCATGGTGCAAGGATGCCTGCGTCGTGGGAAGATTGTTTTCGTGCAGGAAGGGGCACCTACCTGCACAAAAACAATCACTACAGGCATTTTCCTCTTTCAATGCGTGCTGTAGAATGCAGCACGCTTTGAAAGAGGAAAAAACGAGGAGAAATGAAAACATTTCTCCTCGTTGCGCCTCCCTACGCCTCCCCTGGGGAGGCGTAGCATTGACACGCATTTCCTGATTTACGATTCCTCGTAAATCTGGAAATGTGTCTCATTCAATGGGTGTTGCGTGGAAACACCCACAGCAACACCCATGGAACGCCCCTTCCACACAAAATGCTGCGTGTGAAGGGGCCATATTTACAAGGAGAGGAAAAGTCACGCAGGGTGGCTTTTCCTCTCCTTGTAAATATGGAGAAGTGAAATGCACCGCCCGCCACAATGCTGTGAATGCACGTCGTGCATTTGCATTCACAACGTGACAGGTACCGCGCGGTGCCTGCCACCTTGTGCATACAAATGCAGGGGGGTACCATAGGTACCCCCCATGTGCACCCCCCACCCCCTCAACACCCTGGGGGCCCGCAACGGGCCCCCAAAAGCAAATACTGTATGCCTTTCCATGGCGGCAACGCCGCCATGGAAAGGCTGATCTCCGCATTCATCTTAATATGGATGGTGGTGTCTTGCAGACACCCCCACCATATTATCCTTGTTTTCCGCCGGTCGACGAGTCGACCGGCGGAAAAGCGGCAGACGGTCTTTCCGTCCGCCGCGGTCCCCCCAGCCATCATAATTTGGCGGGGGGTCTTTGCTGTGTGGATGGCGGGCGGCAGATCGCCCCCGCCGGGCCGGCGGTCACTACCGCCGGCCCGGCGGGGGCGATCCGCCCGCCATCATAATGACCCCCTAAATTAGCATAATTAAGGGCATGTTACTGGCAGTTCCTTTTTAGAATAAATCGCATTCCCATTAAACAAAGAGCTGCACATATTTTAACAAGTTTAATCCTGCAAATGAAATAAAACAAACCAACATAGGCAAGTTTTTAATACAGCTAATTAGGTTTCTCTCTTATTTCAGTATCATGCTATTAACTGATCATTCTTCCTGGTTCCTTTGTGCTCTGCTGAGGTAGACCGTGATTTTATACCCTTGTGTGAAGTTCCAGGGTGGAGAGTAATTCCTCTCTGCTTTTCCTAAATGGTAGTACTGTGTTTGCCCTATTCAGCGGTGAATGTTGTCTGGTTTGCTGTAACTCTACTGCAGTAGTAGGAGCGGGCAAGCTGAACCATGTGGCACAAAGCCCCAAAAAAGCCTCCTACACCTGAAAGAGTCAAAACATACCGCACAAAGACTGGTCTTAGTTGTGTTGGTTCAGGCAATGCCGCCACCATTTGTGTAGTCTTAATCTTATCTTCTTTTTTTTTTTTTTATTTCTTTATTAGTTTTTATTAATTTCCATGCATTACAGCGTTTGCAAACAATTGAAGTTGCATATTTGCATCTCTTTCAGTTATAGTCTTAATCATATCTTTTATACCAGAAGATTTACATGAGCAAATAGTGTTCACATATATTTTATCTAAAATGTACTGTTGCAATCTACTGAGTATGGGTCGTCCAGAATATACATTAAATGCAGTACAGCTGATTCAAACTTTGATGGTTTTTTCACAGTATGCGAACTACGGAAGTTTGAGCATGTTTCTCATGCAAGAAGGGAAATGAACTGGCTTCCTGAAAGTCTCTGATGTTTAGGGTATTCTGGGAAACTGAAAAAAATTCTTTAGTAATCAGAGTCAAATGCTAAATACCCCGCAGAGATCTCTGTTTCAGTTCAAAGCTATAGTTTGTCGTACGACTCATACCCCAAGTTGAGAAAGAAAGGGTGGGTGACAGAGCTCTTTCATACCTGGGAGCACGACAAAGAAACAACATCGAAGCCACGGAGCCATACATGTGCTTTTGAACGGCTTTGAAGACCTTCCTATTTTGCTAGTTTCAATTAAAGATGTTGCCATTTGAGGCCAGATAAACATAGATGTCTGTTTGCGATTTCCTAATAGTGAATGTTTGCGATTCGCTATTAGGAAATCGCAAACAGCTATGTACAACAGTGTGCTTTACACTGTTTGCAATTCCCAATGGGCCTCAAAGGACCTGCCTGATTAATATTCATAAGGCAGGTCACAATTTGCGACCCATTGGGAATGACTAGCCCTCACAGGGATTGTGCCCTGCTGGGGTCAGCAGACCACCATGTCTGTGACTACTTTTTAAATAAAGCATTTTTTTTAAATTTTGAAATACAGCCCGTTTTCCTTAAAGGAAAACGGGATGCATTTAAAAAGGAAAATTAAAGGTTTCTCTTGGGGACCCCTTCCTGTTTGCGAATGGGTTACCACCTCCTTCTCGGAGTCAGTAAAGTATGAATGTTTTGCAACCGCATTCTGGTCGCCACAGATTTATACATGCCCCTGTGACTCGTTATTAGGAAGGCTCTTGGCACGCCCCTTCCTAATAGCGACTTGCAAACCCAATTTCGATTTGGTAATAGCTTACCAAATTGCAAAATGCTTTTTCACGTCATAAACGGCCCAATTCTGTGAATTGGGCCATTTGTGAGCTCAAAAAAGCTTCATACGTCTGGCCCTTGGTGTATATGATCTGTGCTTATCTTGTATATTGAGTACCAAGATCCCCTCGGGTGAGCGCTGCGCTTTATATATATTTTTCTGTTCTGTTCGGATCTGTTCTGTGTATTGCCCTGCAAGAGCACGCTGAAGCAGACCCAATAGTGTGTGCTTGAGTATGCCAACAGTGACACTGTGATAATAAGGGAACACTGCAAGTCAGAGTCACCACTCATTACGGTAAATTATGTAATGGTATTTTTGATGACTCACAGTATCTGTCCACCACCATTATTAACAGACCAGTTCCTCAATCTACATTGTGCTTTTCTATTATGTGGTTTAATTTAGGACTTTTTTTGAGAGAAAATATTGGAAAGTAAACAACGTCACATCAAATTGCATTTAGATAAACCTAAATACATATTGATGGTAGATGATGATGAGTACTCAGAATCTGATTTAATTGGATAATCTGGCTACACCCTTCAGAGTTTAATTGTTTAAAAGTTATATCTGGGTTTAGTGTGTACAGATGGTGTTATAACTCTGTCTGTTGACACTCTAGTAACATTTGTCAAATACTTTCTAATTTCCTTGCTCTTGTCTGGGATGTAATGCAGCATAGCTAAACATTTAGCACCCAGCAGACGTTGTAGAGTAGAATATTTAAAGCAAGTCGGTTATGTAAATCAATATCCCTAAAATGGCTATCAGCTCCACGTCAATGGCTAGCAAAGCTTAAGTTGTGCCTGCGGCAAGCTTGTTGATCAATGTAGAAAGTTTTCTAAACTTTAAGTCATTCAAAAAAACACACCCAGAAAGAATCATAGCACCAAAATATCTCCCACTATTTGTGAAGTACTACTACGCTAAGCTTTGCTAGGAAATCCAACCGCTTGACTGTCCAAATTATCTATGTGTTAAATTTTGGGAAACACTAAAGCTAAATAACAACTTCCAACCCAATTTGCGGGGAGTTTAAAATAAGCATTTGTTCCTCACACATAATAAACTCCAGGATGATTGGGTAATTCGCTGCTAATAACTGAACCATGTAACCCAGAACTTCAAACCTGTGAGGACACTCACTCTAGCCAATGATTTGAAAAGCAGGAACATTCTCCTCTCTTTTAGTGAAACATAGCTTCCCTTTCTGTTTCCAGTCCAAACGTAGCTTCAGTTGTGTCCCACCCCTAAAATCACCCTTACCACCCTATACATTTACCCACACCTAAACCCTTAAAATGGCCTTATCCTAATTCTTAATCGCCTGTAGGTAGTTATAGTATGGACCTAGTTTCCATAGGAAAAGCATTTTTGTTTTGCTAATAACTTTGGCACCGTTTGATGAATCTTCACTAAAGTTTCAAAACAAGTTTGCACCTGAGTTCAAGTCAGCTCTGCTGTGTGGAAAGTGTTGAGGTGATTCGCCAAGCGGGTACTGAGAAAAAGGGGGGGTCCCAGAATGTGTTTTCCCCATGCAATTTCCCATAAGGATTTTAGACAAGACTACAGCCCAAGGCACTGAACAGAATTACACCAAATTTGTCATAAAGCTAGCTCTTGGTCCAGAATGAGACCTTTTTCTAATTTGGTGCAAATCTGTTTAGTAGTTTTCGAGTCATCAAAGAAAAAAGAAATATAGATATCTGGGAGGAACCCAGGCACTGATCTCATGGTGAGATCTGATTGGCTACCAACACTTCAACTAGGAAGTGTTGGCAGCCATCTTGGGACTTAGGACTCAGCCCGAGTCCCAAGTAAAAACATAGCGGGGAACTAAAAATCTCATGAATTTTATGACTTGCTCTCCCTCTTCGCTGGTTCTAAATGTACTGAAGGACAACATAAAGACCCTGGGTAAAGGAAAGGCCACATGGTATTCGAAATAGTGGTGCGAATTGAAACATAATGTTGCTGCTTAAACTAGATTCAATAGATCGCTCGAAAACAAAGCAGCATGATGAGGATTCCAAAGAGATCCATTTCGGCATCAGTTTACAATCCTTGATTTTGGGCAAATCCCTTAATCTCACCATGCCTACTGTCGTGTATTTCCAACCAATCTGTAGGATCTGCGCATTGTTTGGAAAACATAAACTAGGGGCTTGGTGTCTAGACTGATTCTGGACACCCCCATAGGATATGCTGGCCTATAGACCAGCTAGCTCACAGTGCCACTGTAAGCCCTCCTGTCCTTATCAGTGAGCGAATGGTTTCTGACAACTACTGAACATGACAGCCCTGACCCTTCAGGGATCGTGGAAACAGTACAGAACCTTTTGTTCAGTCACTTGTGCTCACTTTTTTCAGAGAAGTATACAAAAAATACACAGCGGGACGTTTTCAATAAGTTCATTGAACCAACGTTATTCTTGTATAAAATACATGTGCTGCAACACCAAAACAGTAAATAGTAGATATAGTTCTACCATGGTGCTAAAACAGTGTATATATGCAGGCATATAAAACAAGGCAGTAATCTGGCGTACTCCTACTATGCAAACCCTACTCTAAGTGTACCTAGAGTGTTTTTAGGTGTGGAGCCCAGAATCACACCAAGGGATGATCCAACCCCATTACCTGAAGGGATAGAATGAAGGACCCTGTTTTGGTCACGAACTGGACACCCCTCACGAGATGTCAGACCTATGCGTGGTAAAGTCTCAGAATGCATGCAGGGATCCTCGGTGTCAGTGGAAAAGCCTCCTCTACTAATCTATTGAGATGCTCATATTTTATAATAGAAAGCAGCCTTGCGATGTGCTTATAGATTAGTGATGTTATGGATATGTAGCTAGCCCTGTTGCCCCATGGATGAAGATAGAGATGACATTTGTACATAGTGCGAAAAGAGACCTTGTACATGATGTTCATGGCATTGTGATAATATTGTGCAAAGCTAGATGTGTAAACAAGTTTACTTTTAGGAAACTAATCCAATATTGTTGTGCACGCAAATATGTGCAAAAGGTCATAGCTGAAATGGTATTGTGAGGACAATCTAAGAAATAAGCTGCTTCGCTACATGGGCCTAACCCAGGAATATCACACCCACTCCTCATACTTGGGGTCGATATCTAAAAGCTATCTAAAAAGCCAGCAGACTATTTTAAAATGTTAAAAAACTACTATTAAAAGAATCTAAAATTGAGCTTCCCTTTAAAATATTTATTTAAAAGCCTTTAAGCCATTAAACCATTTGAGATCCCAAGCACTCAGTAAGTCTTGGTGCCTAGAAAAAGAAAGCACAAGCTGTTTTCGTTAATTTTGTTTAAAAAATAGGCCAAGTTGTTCCCACACCGAAAAAGCCAATTGTTTATGTGTTCTGAGTGGTAGACGCAACATTACTTTTTCACACTACCGCAGATGACATTCCCAGAGGTGCACCTCCTAGCATGTTTATGGAGCAAAGTGATTACATCCAGTTCCCAGAGAAGCCGCTGAGGTAGGCGTTGTAGCCCATAAGTTTTTCTGCAGAACCGCTATTCACATCACTAGGAGCTGAAGCATCCCAGGGTGGCTCTAAAAATGCATTCATCATCAATGGAATTCGCTGGGGACAACCATACATAAGGGCCTTTAAGGGGGGCATCAGTACCTCAATGTCCAGTGGCTCAACCAATTGTGATCCGAGATGTATTTCCAGGACGCTTTCGTGGCTGCAAAGCAGATAGCAGAAGACAGGTTTTATGCAGTCAAGCCAGACAGCTCTGAAGGATAAGAACCAGTGCTCGTTCAGTTCTTGAAGGCAAGGTGTGCCGAAGCAGTGTACCATGCGCTCAAAGCAACATAGCACAAGCAGTGCTGCCTCCATTACGATTTGAACTGGGACATCCATTGCAGAGCCGAAAAATTAAAATCAGGATTTCCTCAACAAGCAGCTGGACAAGCGGGAGTCCCCCAAAACGCTTCCCAACACAGAGGGGCCGATTCCGATCTCGGCCGGTAGGGCACCTAACAGTATTCGTCCGGGAAAAAACCCAGCCGAATGCGTGTTTCCCGACCGATTCGTACACCCGTCCGGACAAACAAGTACGATGCGTATAACAACCCATTTCCCGAGCGAGCCGTACTCACCCAATCCAGCTCCTGTTCCCCGCCCGAGCCGAATCCGTAAACGCAGAATCGAGTCGCACGGAACCAAATACACAGCACCTTCCGGCCGGACTAGTACGATGCGCGCTCCGTACGCGCCGAACCAGTCGCTACGTCCGGCACGTTTCAGCATCCGGGAGAGCCGCACATAAGCTCCGTTTCACGCCACAAGACGATCCACGGCTACGAGGCGAACAAGCCAGCGGCGAGTACGAGTCGAAGACACGAGAAACCCGAACGAGACGACCCAACCATGAATCCCATCGCGCAGGTCCTACCTATACTCTACATCCATTACCGGTACGGACGCGTACAGCACAGACGGTAAGTCAAACACCAACAATACAAACAAACTACACGTACCCAAAATATGTCACACACACATAGGGATGCACAAATGACGTACACTAGCAACAGCACAACCATAGGGGTGGGATGGGCATCACCAATGCCACACACACCCATAGGGGGATGGATGCCTACCACTACCACCACCCCTACTCATGGGGGCCTGGATGCCTATCACTTCTACCATCCCCACCCATAGGGGGATGGATGCCTACCACTACCACCACCCCTACTCAGGGGGGGCTGGATGCCTGCCACTACCACCACCCCTACTCAGGGGGGGCTGGATGCCTACCACTACCACCACCCCTACTCATGGGGGCCTGGATGCCTGTCACGACTACCATCCCCACCCATAGGGGGATGGATGCCTACCACTACCACCACCCCTACTCAGGGGAGATGGATGCCTACCACTACCACCACCCCTACTCAGGGGGGGCTGGATGCCTGCCACTACCACCACCCCTACTCAGGGGGGGCTGGATGCCTGCCACTACCACCACCCCTACTCATAGGACGGGTAATGCATGACACAACCAGCATACTCCCACATAAGGAATGACAGAAAATTACATCCCCCCAACACCATGACAAGCGTGTGTAGTCTGTGTCAAATGCCTACAACACTGAACATGACATTGAACATACAATGTGACCCACTATCACATGTGTCACACATAAATGTGTGTGGCCTCCACAATGCAAGCAGACCATGACCACTGTTGCCATGGGGTCGAACACCCCATCATCACAGTGACCAAAAGGTAAGTGTGGGGTCCATAGCTGATGCACCTCTTGAACAGTGTGGCCATGGGGCCTAAAGCCCCATCACCACAGTGACCAAAAGGTAAGTGTGGGGTCCATAGCTGATGCACCTCTTGAACAGTGTGGTAATGGGGCCTAAAGCCCCATCACCAAGGTGACCAAAAGGTAAGTGTGGGGTCCATAGCTGATGCACCTCTTGAACAGTGTGGCCATGGGGCCTAAAGCCCCATCACCACAGTGACCAAAAGGTAAGTGTGGGGTCCATAGCTGATGCACCTCTTGAACAGTGTGGCCATGGGGCCTAAAGCCCCATCACCACAGTGACCAAAAGGTAAGTGTGGGGCCATAGCTGATGCACCTCTTGAACAGTGTGGCCATGGGGCCTAAAGCCCCATCACCACAGTGACCAAAAGGTTAGTGTGGGGTCCATAGCTGATGCACCTCTTGAATAGTGTGGCCATGGGGCCTAAAGCCCCATCACCACAGTGACCAAAAGGTAAGTGGGGGTCCATAGCTGATGCACCTCTTGAACAGTGTGGCCATGGGGCCTAAAGCCCCATCACCACAGTGACCAAAAGGTAAGTGTGGGGTCCATAGCTGATGCACCTCTTGAACAGTGTGGCCATGGGGCCTAAAGCCCCATCACCACAGTGACCAAAAGGTAAGTGTGGGGTCCATAGCTGATGCACCTCTTGAACAGTGTGGCCATGGGGCCTAAAGCCCCATCACCACAGTGACCAAAAGGTAAGTGTGGGGTCCATAGCTGATGCACCTCTTGAACAGTGTGGCCATGGGGCCTAAAGCCCCATCACCACAGTGACCAAAAGGTAAGTGTGG
The DNA here is from genome assembly GCA_963921515.1 of Calotriton arnoldi. Classification (NCBI taxonomy): domain Eukaryota; kingdom Metazoa; phylum Chordata; class Amphibia; order Caudata; family Salamandridae; genus Calotriton; species Calotriton arnoldi. The sequence continues at coordinate 188,992 of CAWUFW010016617.1, read as the reverse complement.
GGTCCATAGCTGATGCACCTTTTGAACAGTGTGGCAATGGGGCTAAAAACACCATCACCACGGTGATCATAAGGTAAGTGTAGTCATGGTAAAAGCTGCGAAAGCCAAACTGTATGGATGAATCCTGGTCACACAACAACAAACACATCAGTGGCATAGTAGTGCTTGTGTCCCATAGCAACATAGATTGGGCGGGGCAAACAGTGCAGTATCACAGAAACATCGTTTTGGCCATGTGCATACAAACATCACCCATGGGGGACCACATTGTCAATATTCACAAATAACACAATGACAGAAGTGACCATTCATAATGCTGAGCCACATATCTGCACCAATGGACACACAAATGTAGATATCCTGTGGAGACTGTCGATGTCAGGTGAACAAATAACATACCATGGCATCAATGGGACATACAAACCATGATCACTGTGCTGACTGATGACCTAGGAGTCCCAGGGACAGCTGGGAAACCAACCAAACAACATACAGACAATGGCACACTACAGAAATGCCAATGCAGTGGTGCAAATGCACAAACACAAACAGGCAGACTCACACTGCATTTCAAACACAACAGGTGATGGGGGGTGTGCCAGTGTCCCCAGGCAACCACACAACACATGAGGAGGCCTGAACTCCAATCACACAGATGTGTATACAGTGCCATACAAAAGTTACTCATGGATCGGATACCCTTATGTGGGCAATCAGGCATCGTCAGCTGAGAGGGAGGCCAAATTACACATGTCACACAAGCTTGTAGGAACAGCAACTAACACAGCAAGAGACAGACCCACCACAGCACTACCCCACGGACCCCACATTGTGCTGACACTAGCCTGCATGACAATCCCACTGTGAAGACAAAGGTAGATGTCGTTCACACTGTGAACCACAGCCATGTGTCCTGAGCAACAAACTACCATCACACCTACACAAGCTCCAATCAATCAGCACGGCCTGCCAGCCAAGGCCAATATGGAGGTAGGGGTCTAGCCGTGCAACAACTCACATTTGCACACTCAACACCACACACCCTGATCTCCACCAATGTGCAGCAGTGAAGCTCACATGGACTGGTGACAGTGCACATGCACCCATGACAATTCCAGGGGTGGTGGGGGGAACTAAGGTGCAGATACCCATCACACATGGCCAGTCAATAAGACTCGTCAATGTCTGACACACAGCACAGTACGCCGTACATGGGCATGATGTGAAATCCACCACAATCAATGGGATCCTGGCCATAGTCACACACCTACGAAGAAGCCAAGGTGACACACAAAGAACACACGTACACAACTTCCAACATTGCAGCTCTGACCCTGAGGAGTGGCAGCAGTCACACACACACCGTGTCACAATCACTGAAAGCTACCACAAACTGAAATTCACATGACTTGTGTAAACAACAAGTGCCAAGGGAATCCTGAATGTGTCCCATCACCGTTTGCCCACATCCCCAACCCTGACAACAAAGACAACCTGGGATGACAACCTCATGAACATTAGTTTGCCATGCAACCACATCACAGAGAAACCAGGTCCAAGATGCTGGATGAACACAGACCAACTCTGCAAGCAGCACAAACAGGAACATCCCTAGGGACACAGCCTGTGTAGGAAAAGGGAAGGGAACACGCACAGACATGCTTACACAACACACAACACGGGCACACGCAATGTCACGGGATTACACACTGCCATGAGGGCACTCCACTCCTGTGGAAGGTCCGCTGTGCCAAACCTTGTCTGTGCACGACTCAACCATGTCAGCAGGACACTCCGTCAGTGAGTCAACAACTACAACACACAGAAGGCTCTGCTCACATCAGCCTGGGTACGGGAGTGTCACGTCAGTCATCTGCATACACCCAAAACACGTGTCAAGCCAGTTGCACTGTATACACAGATGAGTCCTTCAACATTGATGTGCAAAACTGCATGTCCAGTGGAGATGGGCACACAGTCAGGGAAATCGGAACATTGAACAGTGGTAAGCGCACCAGATGTGCATCAGTGTAAGACAAAGATGTTCCTTTACAAATGCAAAACGTACATCCCTGTGTCAAATGCTGAACATTACACCCTCAGACTGCAGCAAAGGATGCCATAGATCCAGAGTAGAACAGGGCACATATCCCATGGACCACATGGAGTCCATCACAGCAACACTTCATTTTCCTGAACTGAACACTATAACAACTGCAAATGCAGGATGCTACTCATCTACATCATGTACATCAAAAGAAACACCTCAATTAAACAAAAAGAGGCTTTATTCAGCTAATGTAAAATTAAGAGTTGACGTCCAAAAGAAACTAAGGCCAATGGCCATTCCAAAATCCATGTCCCAACAGGGTGACAAGTGACAACTGGTCACCCATTGCTTGCCTGCACTGGTATGGACAGGGGACATCCCCTTTGGAGGGGCATACAAGGGGCAGGGCAGGCACCGCAGGGACAGGATCAGGGGATGGCAGAGTGAGGCAGTGAAGGGGTGGTGGGTGCAGGAGTGTCACCGGCAACTGCAGTGGAGGTGTCTGACTCAGGGGGGGCCAGAACCACCGTGCTACACAAGTCAGTTGGTGTGGGTGCTGCAACCACTGCAGTGGGCTAGTCTGATGTAGTGGACTGGGTCCCCACTGCAGTGCCCAAGTCAGACGGGGTGGTTGTGAACTCCACTGCAGTGCATAACTCCAAGGGAGTGGAAGGGTGGGCAGATGAGGTGGGCAGGACAGAGGGGGGGTACCCGGTCCCCACACCAGTGGCACTAACAGGCAGAGCATCTGGGTTGGGTGTGGAAGAGCAAGTGGCAGGGGGGGAGGGCCTAAGCAGTCTGGGGATGCGGTATCGGTGTGTGGGGGAACCTGGGGCAGGGTGTGGCAGGGGAACCTGTGGAGTGGTGGCCTGGGGGATGGAGGAGAGAGACTGGGTGGTAGAGCTGCGTGGTGGTGGTGGTGGGGTCTTGCTCTTCCTGGTCCGGGGGGACTTCCTAATGGGGTCCTGTGTCTGCCTGCACCTGGGGGAGGGTGTCCGGGGCGACGGCCACTCCCCTCTGTGTGGGTGGACTTCCTCTTCCCCCGGTATGCTGGATCAGCAGGATTGGAGGGGAAGAGGCCGAGGTCACACAGGAAGAGCTGCTGTGTATGTGGGGTAGCAGGTGAGTCAAGGGAAGGGGTCTTGGAGGGAGAGGATTTGGAGGACTGCGGAGTGACTGTGGATGCCTGTGTGTGTGTGTGTTCCCCATCCCCTGTGTCTGTGGTATCAGTCCCCTGAGGATGCTTGTGTGCACGTCTTGCCTTTCTCTTGGGTGTGTCTGTGCTGCTCGTGTCTGTGTGTTTGGGTGATTGTGCAGGTGTGCATGTGCTTTGGACAGGTAGGGTGGCAGGAAGTGTGGATGGGGCAGAGGTGGGAGGGGTGAGGGACTGTTGGAGGAGGGACACTGCTGCCGTCAGGGAGGAGTCCATGGACCTATTGCTCCTCTGTAGGGCAGACATACCCGTCGAGATGCCCTCCATGAACGACACCAGCTGTGTCAACAGAGTGGTGTGTGCATGGAGGACAGTCAGCATTGCTGTCTGCCCTACATGGAGCTGCCGAAGGAGGTACACAGACTCCTCACTCAGGGCAGCAGGGGACACAGGGGCAGGGGGCGCGGTGCCTGGCATGAAGGAGACACGCTCCCGAGCACAGGAGCCTCCACGGACCTCAGGAATGGGAGCCAATGGGAGGGCGGTGGTAGTGGTGGTGGTGGCGGGGCCAGACAGACTAGCTTGACTTTGGTGGCTGCTGACACCCGCCTCCACAAGGGAGTCATCCTCCAAGCTGCTGTGGTCCTCAGCTGAGGTGGATGGTGCTGAGGACTCCTCGGTGTGGCTCCCCTCACCCTCCGTGCCACTGGGTCCCTCTGACCACTCGTCGGACGCTGACCCAGTCTGGCTCCGCTGCTCCTCCTGGTCCGTGGAGCTGTCCCCTCCTGTGGCCGTGGATGTATCTGCAAACAATTAGGGAAACAGACAAACATCAGTCACCTGCACTGAACGCACACACCACAGTAAGTACAGCACATCACAGAGCCAGCCCAGGCATCCTTAGTTGAACATTGCCTAAAGTCCTCACACAGATTTGTGGAAGCCAATTGTCAGTCTGATGGTCAACCATGGGACTCACACCCCTCCTGCCCTTGCACCCATCTGTCTGGTGCCTGTCTGATGGTAAGACCCCAGTGTGGACACATGCACCACCTACACAGTTGTTGGACATTGCAGGGAACACGGTGAAGTATGTGAACATGCACACAACACATCTCTTGCCACTAAGTCAGTTCAGGTGTCCGGATGAAGGGATGGCCAGAGTCTAAATAGAAATGCATGTGATGCATACCAGCACCACACACCATGATGCACCCATGTCTGGATAGTCAATGCCACAATGGGGTGCATGTTGCACATGTCACTCCCCTGCAGGATCACTCTTAGGAAGTTTAATGCCATGACACAGGCATGCGTGCAAAGTCATACATCACTGTCTCCAGTCACATGGGCATGGCAGCCAGCCAACAACAGTCTGCACTGTGTCACAATCCTAGGACATGGAGAATGCAAGTTATGTAACTGACAAGTGCACATGTCCATCCCCCAAAAACCACATCATCAGTACTACTACTTGTCCACGTCATACCAATTGGACATATGGGGGACATGAAACACAACTCTCTGAACATGAGCACCTCACAGTGTGCTGTGAATGAGAAACAGCTGCCTGAAAGTCACAGTCGCATACACCTGTGTTCACAGTCAAGTGATCAGACACCTAAAAATCACAGAAGTTTCGTCTATCATGGTCACATCTCCGCTGGCATGCTGAGCCCTAACCGATAAACATACCAGTAGTCCTGACAACGAGGACACAGCACAATGACACAGAGGCAGACACCTGAGGGAACATTTCACTGATCACAACATGCCAGATGGTACACGGGAGTGGGAGTACAGAGTGTATTGTATGCCCTGGAGTAGGCATGACTGTCCAGCTCCACCTGTAAGAGGAATGAGTCCTGGACAGTAGGCATGTGGCTAAGCACGTGTGACACACTTGATACACATACTCCTGAGGCCCAAACATTGTTCCCACCGGCAGCATGGGTGTGTGTCAAATTCCCCAGGGACATGTGGTGATTCAGATCAGCAAGTGGACCACATATTAAAGTTACACCCAGATTACATGTCAGAACTTAGGCATTGTGTAAGCAATTGACCCACACATGAATCCCACAACATAGTCACGGGAACAAATGCTGTCCCCCACCTTGAGCGAAGCTAAATGCAATGACACAGTCCCCAAGTGACACAATTTCCTGACTGTAAGGGCCACACATATGCGTATCAGAGGAGAAGTGGGCATGTCACAAATGAGGGACAAGGGTCCTGGACCACATGACTGATGTACTGTGGAAGTTTAACCAGGCCAGAGGAGGGCACATAGCATGTCAGACAAAGTGCACAGTGCAGTCATGGACTCACCCCTCCTTGCTGCTGTCTGGCCTTCAGCTGCCCATCCAGGTCAGGGAAGACCACCACCAGGATCCGGAGCATGTGGGGGTCAGGGTCCGGTGTCCGCCCCTCCTGCAAGGAGGCGACAGCTTCAGCTGGACCCTTGCGATCCTCCGGGTCCAGCCACGAAGGTCCTGCCACCTCTTCTGGCAGTTGCGGATCCTGCACCTGTAGACCCCCACGGATCTTACTTTCCGGGTGATGGTCAGCCAGATTTCCTGCTTCTGGTGGGCATCGACCTGTGAGGATGACAAAGTGAAAAAGGCCATTACTACACATGCAACATATCCGTGCATCACACAGTTGGATATACATGTCTCAATCACAGGGGCATATGATGTACATAGGCAGTGCAACAATGGCTATGAACAGTTTGCCAGCAGTCACTACATGGTGTCATTGCATGGGGAGTAAACCTTTTTGGAATGCACTGTTACTGCACTGTACCTGTTCAGTGTATGTAACTACACACTTTGGGGTGTGACAACTACTCAGTGAGCATGCTAGCCAGTGGTGTGCACACTGTAAGTCCTGCTAGTCAGACAACATGCACAATTGGTAAGGCAGTGGACAGCACACTCACCTGCTCCCCTGGTTTCCCATACAGCTTGCTGTACTGTGGAAGGAGGCTGTCTAGCAGGGCCTGGTTCTCCTCAAGGCTGAAGGCTGGGGCTCTATCCACAGTACGTGCCATTGCAGTAGCCAGAGGATGCAGAGACAGCAGCAGTGTTGTTGGCAGATGTCGTCCTGGAGCATGTAGTGCAGGCAAGTGAGCTCTCAGGGGAACAGCCAGCATTATATGTGTGCTGCAGAGGCAGATACTGTCCCATGTGTCCAAAGTGATTGGTACAAGTCGTTTGCATCTTCTGAATCTGACCAATCCATGGAATAGCAGCACTAATACACGCCCACAGCATCCTTCAAATCTTCAAATTCATGACATCCATGATTTTGCAACATTGTTGTGGCTGGCCAACTGAATTCACTGCATCAGACTCGTTGGAGCCACAAAAACGCGTCCGTTGCCATGCCAGGCCCCAGCCAATGCGTGCGCACCGATCGGTCCATTGCTGTACAACGCGTATTTCGGGGTACAACGCGTACCCGCACACATCACATGCAATGGGCCAGCCTGGCACACCGATCGGTCCATTGCTGTACAACGCGTACCCGCACACAACACATGCAATGGGCCGGCCGGGCACACCGATCGGTCCATTGCTGTACAACGCGTATTTCGGGGTACAACGCGTACCCGCACACAACACATGCAATGGGCCGGCCGGGCACACCGATTGGTCCATTGCTGTACAACGCGTATTTTGGGGTACAACGCGTACCCGCACACAACACATGCAATGGGCCGGCCGGGCACACCGATCGGTCCATTGCTGTACAACGCGTACCCGCACACAACACATGCAATGGGCCGGCCGGGCACACCGATCGGTCCATTGCTGTACAACGCGTATTTTGGGGTACAACGCGTACCCCCACACATCACATGCAATGGGCCGGCCGGGCACACCGATCGGTCCATTGCTGTACAACGCGTATTTCGGGGTACAACGCGTACCCGCACACAACACATGCAATGGGCCGGCCAGGCACACCGATCGGTCCATTGCTGTACAACGCGTATTTCGGAGTACAACGCGTACCCGCACACATCACATGCAATGGGCCGGCCGGGCACACCGATCGGTCCATTGCTGTACAACGCGTATTTCGGGGTACAACGCCTACCCGCACACATCACATGCAATGGGCCGGCCGGGCACACCGATCGGTCCATTGCTGTACAATGCGTACCTGTACAGGTCAGTCGCATATGTCACCATGCTTGTCACTGGTGAACATATGCCAGCCACATATACCTGCCAGAGACACAGGGGCACACCTACAACACCACACCCACTCCACACTGTTTCCTAGGGCATGTAAGGCTGCATTACCTTTTCTGTGTATGGGGGTTGACATGTGGTTTCTGTGGTGGCACTGGTGGGCATCCACACCCAGGCTGTGCATGTGTTCATGGGGACAGGGTCGTTTGTGTGTTGTGCACATGACCACTGTGATGTGCAACAGTTCATTTCAGAGCATGTGGCATGGTCACATTTCCAGGTTGTGTATGTGTGTGACATGTCACATACCCCCAGGGTCCCATGGGGGAAGGCATGTACGTAACAGGATGACCCATTGCCACAATAGTGATGTCTCTCCACAGTCTGTGTGCATGTTGTGTTTCCGATGTCTCTGATTCCATGTGCACGATGGGAGACAGTCTCCACAGCAACGTTGTTTGTGCATGGACTTTGATGTTGTGCGTGTGTGTGTCACTGACGTCCATGTCTGTCCTGCGGAGGCAACAGGGGCCACTACCTGTGGGAGTCATGTTTGTTTTTCTGACTTGTACATGATACGCCAAGTCATGCCAGTGTCCATGTGGCAAGACAGGGTCCCTGGGAATCTACCTGTCAATGTGCTGTGATGCCTGTGGCGCATCTGTCCAGACATGTCACTGTGGTGTGTGTGTGGAACGTGACAGCAGTAAATGGGTACTGTGATACAGCCTAATGGTTTCCCATAGCACAACCTGGTACCTGTTGTGCACACATGTTGTACTGAGAACTTAGATGCTAGCCATGTAGGTGCGAGTTATGTACGAACAGAACGGCACACACATCAAGTACTTGTGTCTCGTAATGATGTATCATGTGAAATTGAGTATGGTGAAAGGCACATCTGTGGGGTGACTGACAATCTTTCTTTCTTCATCCTATGCACTGCAGGGCTCCAGCTGTCCATAGACCATTCCCTGACCTGGCAACGATGGTGGAACGTGACAGCATCCGACGGTACCGCTTCACCAGGCAGCTGATTGAGGATTTGGCAGTGCGCTTGGCACCACATCTGCAACCGGGCCGGCCGTACCCTACGGCACTGACACCCAAGGTGAAGGTAATGGCAGCCCTACACTTCTTTGCCACCGGTACCTTCCAACACACTGTGGCGACTGATGGTGGGATGTCACAGACTATGTATAGCGGTGTGCTACGCGATGTTTTGGTGGCTATGTTGAGGAACCTGAACCAGTACATCTATTTCCCCAAACGTCGACAACTCACTGATGTTAAGAGTGACTTTTATGACCTGGGGAGGATGCCACATGTAATTGGCTCCATTGATGGGACACATGTGGCTTTGGTACCACCACAGGCACATGAGCAGGCCTACCGTAACCGCAAACACTACCATTCGATCAATGCGCTGGTGGTATGTCTTGCAGATATGACCATCACACATGTGTGTGCCCGTTTCCCCGGTTCTGCTCACGATGCCTACGTGATGAGGAGTAGTCGCATCCCGAGGATAATGTCACAGATGCCGAACCAGCGTGCCTGGCTTGTCGGTGTGTACTGACTTTGTACCATTGTGTGTGTTCTGCTATGTTGTATTCCGCCCACTTTTTGAACTCAGCTAATGTGCAATTGTCTGTCTGTAGGTGACTCCGGATACCCCAACATGCTGTGGTTGCTGACACCCCTCAGGAACCCTGTGACACCAGCCCAGATGCGCTACAATGAGGCACATGGTCGGGCCAGGAGAGTGATCGAGCGGACCTTTGGTCTCCTGAAGAGCCGCTTCCGCTGCCTGGACAAGACAGGAGGGGCCCTCCCATATGCCCCAGCAAAGGTGTGCAAGATTGTCATCGTTTGCTGCATGCTCCACAACCTGGCAGTGCGGAAGGAGTTGCCTCTCATCCTGGATGACGATGACCAACGTCCGCCACCTGTGGAGGATCCTGGCCTGGACCACGATGCCAGTGATGATGATGATGATGGTGGTGATGTCCGCACACAGCTCATCACCAACTTCTTCAGCTGAATGTGAGTATCCAGGGAGATGCAATGTGAATGATGTGAGTTTGCATGATATGTGTGGGTGGTGCCCTGGTGCTGTTTTAGTGTGGCCATGTGCCACTTCACTGGATGCGTGCAGCAATGTGTCCTTACAGGTAGTCTGTACTCCCCAACAGTGTTGACATGCAAACGTGCTTTTGTGTAGGTATCTTGTGACATGTTTAGGGCATGAGTATTGCAGTTCTGTCCGGTTCTTCAGTGGTTTTGACTGTGTGTCATGTCTGTCCTTCACAGGGTGCTTACAGAGTTGTTTGGTCAACTTCGATCCCCCAACACCATGATTCAGCTTTCAGGGTGGCAGCAGTCGTTTCCCTACAGGTGATGTGCCACACACCCCTGGACTTCATATCTTCTGCACTTGTTGACTGTGTGGCCACTGCCACGTGGGATTAACTTGCATTTGTAGTGGAAACAACATGTTACAAATGTGTAATAAACCAGTGCTTCACTTTGGGATGTGCGTTGTCTGTGGTCACACATCTGACTGACATTTGCTTACTGCACCTGTGGGCTAGTTGACACAGACTCTGAATAGGTGTGGTGTCTGTGCATTCCACTGTATTTCCTGCCAACATCACTGTGGGCGATGAGTCCGATGGCCCTGGTGTCTGTGTTGTGTAGCCCTAGTGGTGTGTCTCCCTCATATGTGTCACGTCACCATGACTCACACGACGGTGTTGTACTTGCTGTAGCAATTAGCATACACAGTGTAATTTAGCAGAACATCATCACCATAACAGTATCCACATTTGAATAACAACAGTGGCAAGTATGGTGAACTAGTGATTTTATTTACAGAAATGTGTGTGTGTATAGTGCACAGGATGGTGGGTGCTGTACATTGTGATTGTGATCCAAAGTTCCCAGATGAGTTGGAAGTCTTGGTAGCAGAAATGTCCTGAGTGAAGTCCACAGTCATATGATACATTAGTCCAACTTGAACTCCCCATGTCATGTGGGAAAGTAGTGTTGCATTCGACAGGGTGAAACGTTTGCACACAAAGGAGAATTTCCGGAACAGGTGTTGGCTTCCTGGGGGATGTACGTGGCCATCAACCTCTCAGTTTTCCTTCCTCGGACGACCCCTCTCCTTTGTGGGGGACCCTCACGTGCAGGCTGCTGCGGTGCAGGGGACTCTCCGCCAGAGTCCTCCTCCCTCCCTGTGGCGGTGTCAGTTGTTGCAGCACCAGATGTTGTGGGCACACAGGGAGGTGTGGCCATGTTGGTGCTAATCTGGCGGAGGCATGTCAATATGTCCCTATGCACCGCTGTAAGTTCTTGCAATGTATCCCACTTGGACTCCATGCCCGACATGTGTGTCTCCACACGGGCCATGTGTGTCTCCACACGGGCCATGTGGGAGTCCAAGCAGGCATGATGGGCAGCCTGCTGCTGTTGTATGTCCTTGAGGATCCCCACTATCTGTATGACCTCTCCGGTGCTATCCTGGTACGCATCAGCGATGCGTGCCAGTTGTGGGTCATCATGCAGTCCAGACCCCTCTGCAAGCAGCGACCTATGTCTACCACCCCTCCCACCACCCCTGGCGACACGTGCAGGACCTGCGGTGGCACGCACAGGTGACCCGAGGCCCACTTGGGGGTTGTTAGTGGTGTTGTCATCCGTTGCTCCACGGTGGGCCTGGGACCCTGTGCTGTTGTCAGCGGTGGTCCTTGGTCTGTCCGTGTCGGCGTGGGTGGTCTGTATGTTGGCAGTTGTTGGAGGGGTGGGTGCAGGGGGTGCAGATGTTGGTCCAGCTGGTGCTGCATGATGACTCAGACCGGAGGTGCCAGGTAGGTCTTCGCCATCCGAGGTGGGCAGAGGCTGTTCCACACCAGTGAGCTCTGTGTCCCCCGGAGCCTGGGACAGGGACTCCTCCTCGCCTGCTGCTGTGTCCCCATCATCGTCACCTGTATTTGGAAGAGACACACATTGTATGTAATGTTTCTACAGGCATCAATGGTTCACACACCTGACAGTTGTGACTGTACCTCTGGATGCGGGCATGTACATTGCATTGTCCTAAGTTGTCACAGTAAGAGGTTGATATTGGTGTAGCACATTGTCATGCATACCTGGGGCATTTCACTATGAATGTTGAGGTGTGTGCATGGCGAGTATTGGTTGTATTTGGTGGACATCCGGCCATCCTTCTCCACCTGGCCCAGTTATCCCACCATGAAGCATGCCACCCTTGCAGTGGGTTCAGGTTGACATTCAGTGATGTTGTGCTGTTTGTTGGTGCACAGTTCCCAGCAGGGCCTTGTGCTCCCCACATCAGTAGCCAGTGTGCCATCTTGTAAGTCCTTGTCCACTCCCTGTGATGTGAGCATGGTTCAGAGTGGTGTTGATGGGCCAATTGTGAGGCTGAGCAGTATCTGTGACTCCAACTCCCATCATGCTATTGGCTACACCCCCCTTCCCAGCATGCCCGTACTTCCTTCCTTTGGACTGTGTTCCCTGTGGGGTAGTGTGCCTGTGCTGACAGGAAGGCTGACAGTGTTGTCCTTGCGTTTGTTTGGCTACAAGTCCCAGGTGTGTCCCTGTGCTTCACACAGCATTACCCAGGGTGGTGGTTCTTTGTGGGATCTTCATTTGGTATGTGAGGCATTGCAATCTCCCAGGTGGGTTATGTGGAGTTTGTGTTGAGGGGCTGTGTGAGGTGAGCTGCTTGTAACTATGGTCAGTGCTGTGAGTCCTCCTTCCCACCCAGCCAGATATCCCACCATGCTACGTGCTTGCATTGCAGAGAGTGCAAGTTGCCTTTCAGGATGTCAGGCAGTGGTGTTGTGCTGTTTGTTGGTGCACAGTTCCCAGCAGGGCCTTGTGCTCCCCACAGCAGTAGCCAGTGTCAGCCATCTTGTAAGTCCTTGTCCACTCCCTGTGATGTGAGCATGGTTCAGAGTGGTGTTGATGGGCCAATTGTGAGGCTGAGCAGTATCTGTGACTCCAAATCCCATCATGCTATTGGCTACACCCCCCTTCCCAGCATGCCCATACTTCCTTCCTTTGGACTGTGCTTCCCTGTGGGGTATTGTGCCTGTGCTGACAGGAAGGCTGACAGTGTTGTCCTTGCGTGTGTTTGGCTACAAGTCCCAGGTGTGTCCCTGTGCTTCACACAGCATTACCCAGGGTGGTGGTTCTTTGTGGGATCTTCATATGGTATGTGAGGCATTGCATTCTCCCAGGTGGGTTATGTGGAGTTTGTGTTGAGGGGGTGTGTGAGGTGAGCTGCTTGTAACTATGGTCAGTGCTGTGAGTCCTCCTTCCCACCCAGCCAGATATCCCACCATGCTACGTGCTTGCATTGCAGAGAGTGCAAGTTGGCTTTCAGGATGTCAGGCAGTGGTGTTGTGCTGTTTGTTGGTGCACAGTTCCCAGCAGGGCCTTGTGCTCCACACAGCAGTAGCCAGTGTCAGCCATCTTGTAAGTTCTTTTCCACTCCCTGTGATGTGAGCATGGTTCAGAGTGGTGTTGATGGGCCAATTGTGAGGCTGAGCAATATCTGTGACTCCAACTCCCATCATGTTATTGGCTACACCCCCCTTCCCAGCATGCCCGTACTTCCTTCCTTTGGACTGTGCTTCCCTGTGGGGTACTGTGCCTGTGCTGACAGGAAGGCTGACAGTGTTGTCCTTGCGTTTGTTTGGCTACAAGTCCCAGGTGTGTCCCTGTGCTTCACACAGCATTACCCAGGGTGGTGGTTCTTTGTGGGATCTTCATTTGGTATGTGAGGCATTGCATTCTCCCAGGTGGGTTATGTGGAGTTTGTGTTGAGGGGGTGTGTGAGGTGAGCTGCTTGTAACTATGGTCAGTGCTGTGAGTCCTCCTTCCCACCCAGCCAGATATCCCATCATGCAACGTGCTTGCATTGCAGAGAGTGCAAGTTGCCTTTCAGGATGTCAGGCAGTGGTGTTGTGCTGTTTGTTGGTGCACAGTTCCCAGCAGGGCCTTGTGCTCCACACAGCAGTAGCCAGTGTCAGCCATCTTGTAAGTCCTTTTCCACTCCCTGTGATGTGAGCACGGTTCAGAGTGGTGTTGATGGGCCAATTGTGAGGCTGAGCAATATCTGTGACTCCAACTCCCATCATGCTATTGGCTACACCCCCCTTCCCAGCATACCCGTACTTCCTTCCTTTGGACTGTGCTTCCCTGTGGGGTAGTGTGCCTGTGCTGACAGGAAGGCTGACAGTGTTGTCCTTGCGTTTGTTTGGCTACAAGTCCCAGGTGTGTCCCTGTGCTTCACACAGCATTACCCAGGGTGGTGGTTCTTTGTGGGATCTTCATTTGGTATGTGAGGCATTGCATTCTCCCAGGTGGGTTATGTGGAGTTTGTGTTGAGGGGGTGTGTGAGGTGAGCTGCTTGTAACTATGGTCAGTGCTGTGAGTCCTCCTTCCCACCCAGCCAGATATCCCACCATGCTACGTGCTTGCATTGCAGAGAGTGCAAGTTGGCTTTCAGGATGTCAGGCAGTGGTGTTGTGCTGTTTGTTGGTGCACAGTTCCCAGCAGGGCCTTGTGCTCCACACAGCAGTAGCCAGTGTCAGCCATCTTGTAAGTTCTTTTCCACTCCCTGTGATGTGAGCATGGTTCAGAGTGGTGTTGATGGGCCAATTGTGAGGCTGAGCAATATCTGTGACTCCAACTCCCATCATGCTATTGGCTACACCCCCTTCCCAGCATGCCCGTACTTCCTTCCTTTGGACTGTGCTTCCCTGTGGGGTAGTGTGCCTGTGCTGACAGGAAGGCTGACAGTGTTGTCCTTGCGTTTGTTTGGCTACAAGTCCCAGGTGTGTCCTGTGCTTCACACAGCATTACCCAGGGTGGTGGTTCTTTGTGGGATCTTCATTTGGTATGTGAGGCATTGCATTCTCCCAGGTGGGTTATGTAGAGTTTGTGTTGAGGGAGTGTATGAGGTGAGCTGCTTGTAACTATGGTCAGTGCTGTGAGTCCTCCTTCCCACCCAGCCATATATCCCACCATGCTACGTGCTTGCATTGCAGAGAGTGCAAGTTGGCTTTCAGGATGTCAGGCAGTGGTGTTGTGCTGTTTGTTGGTGCACAGTTCCCAGCAGAGCCTTGTGCTCCACACAGCAGTAGGCAGTGTCAGCCATCTTGTAAGTTCTTTTCCACTCCCTGTGATGTGAGCATGGTTCAGAGTGGTGTTGATGGGCCAATTGTGAGGCTGAGCAATATCTGTGACTCCAACTCCCATCATGCTATTGGCTACACCCCCCTTCCCAGCATGCCCGTACTTCCTTCCTTTGGACTGTGCTTCCCTGTGGGGTAGTGTGCCTGTGCTGACAGGAAGGCTGACAGTGTTGTCCTTGCGTTTGTTTGGCTACAAGTCCCAGGTGTGTCCCTGTGCTTCACACAGCATTACCCAGGGTGGTGGTTCTTTGTGGGATCTTCATTTGGTATGTGAGGCATTGCATTCTCCCAGGTGGGTTATGTGGAGTTTGTGTTGAGGGGGTGTGTGAGGTGAGCTGCTTGTAACTATGGTCAGTGCTGTGAGTCCTCCTTCCCACCCAGCCAGATATCCCACCATGCAACGTGCTTGCATTGCAGAGAGTGCAAGTTGGCTTTCAGGATGTCAGGCAGTGGTGTTGTGCTGTTTGTTGGTGCACAGTTCCCAGCAGGGCCTTGTGCTCCACACAGCAGTAGGCAGTGTCAGCCATCTTGTAAGTTCTTTTCCACTCCCTGTGATGTGAGCATGGTTCAGAGTGGTGTTGATGGGCCAATTGTGAGGCTGAGCAATATCTGTGACTCCAACTCCCATCATGCTATTGGCTACACCCCCTTCCCAGCATGCCCGTACTTCCTTCCTTTGGACTGTGCTTCCCTGTGGGGTAGTGTGCCTGTGCTGACAGGAAGGCTGACAGTGTTGTCCTTGCGTTTGTTTGGCTACAAGTCCCAGGTGTGTCCCTGTGCTTCACACAGCATTACCCAGGGTGGTGGTTCTTTGTGGGATCTTCATTTGGTATGTGAGGCATTGCATTCTCCCAGGTGGGTTATGTGGAGTTTGTGTTGAGGGAGTGTGTGAGGTGAGCTGCTTGTAACTATGGTCAGTGCTGTGAGTCCTCCTTCCCACCCAGCCAGATATCCCATCATGCAACGTGCTTGCATTGCAGAGAGTGCAAGTTGGCTTTCAGGATGTCAGGCAGTGGTGTTGTGCTGTTTGTTGGCTTACAGTTCCCAGCAGGGCCTTGTGCTCCACACAGCAGTAGCCAGTGTCAGCCATCTTGTAAGTTCTTTTCCACTCCCTGTGATGTGAGCATGGTTCAGAGTGGTGTTGATGGGCCAATTGTGAGGCTGAGCAATATCTGTGACTCCAACTCCCATCATGCTATTGCCTACACCCCCCTTCCCAGCATGCCCGTACTTCCTTGCTTTTGAGTGGACTTCACTGTGTGTGAGTGTGACAGCAATGGCAAGATGGCTGACAGTGGTGTCCTGCTGTTTGTTGGTGCACAGTTCCCAGCAGGGCCTTGTGCAACCCACAGCAGTAGCCAGTGTCAGCCATCTTGTCAGTCCTTATCCACTCCCTGTGATGTGAGCATGTTTCGGAGTGGTGTTGATGGGCCAATTGTGAGGGTGACCAATATCTGTGACTACAACTCCCATCATGCTATTGGCTACACTGACTTCACCAGCATACACAGATTTCCTTCCTTTAAGTGAGCTTCCCTGTGAGGTGGTGTTCTAGTGGTGGCAAAATATCAGGCAGTGTTTGTTGGTTATATTTGTACCACTGCCTTGCTCTATTTGTTGTTGTGTTTGTACATGTCATGACACAGTTACATATCACTATGAGATGGCATGTATTGTGTTAATCTAACTGACATACACATCTTTGGATGATTATCTTTTGGTTGCTGTTGATTTGCTAGGGGTGGATGGTTTGACTGTCCCCTTGAGAGTGATGTGTGTGTATTGGCACACAATATTGTGTATATTAGTTGTGTACTCACCAGGCTCTGGGATGTCTGTTAGTCCATATATGCTAACTGGTGGTAGGATGGCCCGCATCTTCTCCTCCCAGGGCCTGAGGTATACTGGTTTTGCAGGAGGGCCACTGCCGGTGTGCTGGCTCAGGAGGTAATCGTTCTTGAGTAGGTCTCTGACCCTCCTGCGCACATCATACCACCTGTTCTGGATGTCTTCCTTTGTGCGCAAATATGGTGATTGTGCGTTCACCCTGTCGACGATCCTCGCCCACATCTTGGTTTTCTGCGACATGGGGGTCTGTTGGGCCAATGTGCCAAACAACTGTGGCTCTACCCTCAGGATCTCGTCTACCATGACTTCCAATTCACTATCTAGGAACTTTGGATTCTTCTTTAGGGGCATGGTGATGGGTGGTGGTGGTGATTGATGTGTGTGTGTGTGCAAGTGAGGGTGTGTGAGTGTAGGTTTTGCTGTGTGTGTGTGAGGGTGCTATTTGTTGAGGTGCTAATGGTGTGTGGCTTTTGTGTTGGATGAGCTGTGTGTGTGTCTCTGTTTGCTGTGTGATGGTGTTGTGTGCTGGCAGGACAGTGGAATTTGCAAAGGATCATGGTAGGGATTTGTGGGCTTTATGTAGGTGGAGTTGGGGGTGTGTCCTTGTTCCATTTTTTTCTCCCCCTGTATTTATTGGCTTTGTCATTGCTTGTTTGGCCCTTTTTTTTGTATTTTTTCATTAGTGATTATTGTGCATGTAGGAGTCGTTCTTCTGACCGAGTAGGAGGTTGCAGTTGTCTCGTGCGCGACTGTCCGAGTCGTTCCCGCTGTGTTTCAGCTCCGTTTCATATGCGGCGTACGCGTCGTTCGCGGGGTATTGTGTTTGTTCGGCTGGCTTTTTTTATGGGTGTCGGTCGTACGGCTTGGGCTCCGTGCGAGTCGGTCTGATTTTGCACCCATTGCATCGTACTGCGCGGGTCGGAGTTCGCGGGTACGTTTCGTTCGGGTTGTTTCCTGGTGCGTGTCGGTCGGTGCGATTCGCGTGGTTTCCCGGCCGGATAGCTTGTTTCCAGCCGGGTCGGTCGTTCGCCTTGAGTTCCGTGCGAGTCGGTCGTGATTTCCATGCATTTCATCGTACTTCCCAGGTCGGGCAACGCCGGTACGTGTCGGTCGGACTATAATCCCGTACCGAGTCGGTCGGTGTTTTTTCCGGCCCGAATCAGAATCGGCCCCAGAGTGTATGAAAGATGGTATAACTCTGAAAATCATCTGAAAGGTGCTAGCCAGACCAGAGCCGATACATTGAAAAAAGTGTACTATTCCTGTTGTTTGAGACAAGTTAAAGATACGGTGGACCAGCTCCCCAAAATGCAGTGGGAAGTTAGTGTGAGTAATGTCTGTATCTCAGACAAGGACCTTGCAACCTGGAGATCAAACGTTTCTCTGGCTGAAGTTAAGGCCATATCCTTTTGGAAAAACAGGGCTTTCATTTTGCTCAGAGAATCAAACCGTATGTTGGAAATATTTATCGAAGTCCATGGCACTGCCTCCATAACTGTGCTGGCAGGTGGAAACAGTACTTGAGTAAAACAAGTCTCTATGGAATTAACCATCAATAGATCAGCAATGCCCGGTTCCATCCCATAGAAACCTTGATCATTCAGCATCAAATAGCTCCCATTTGAAAGCAGCTTGAACACTGGATGAATTATGACAGCTGGAGAACCCTTCAGATAACAAGAAAAGTTCGCTACCGAACCATTGCATGCTCCGTGGAGAGAAATGTCCTTACAAACTAAGGATCCGCTTAAAGCATCTTCACAGTCGGAGCCACTAAGACAAACATCCATGTCCCCATTCCTGCATCTAAACCTGAACGGTAATTCCCAATATTCATGCACATAACATTCCCCTAGTGCTTCATATCTGTCTACCTGTTGGTATTGAAGACAATATTGGAACTGGAAAGTCGTGACTGGTAGGGTGATGTAACCATGGATGATCCAGTCTCTGGATGCTGTCTCAACCACGGTGAAAGGTAATTGGTCTAATTTTTCAATGTGCAACATGGTATATTTTGCATCTCTGCATGCCATTACTATTTGTCCATCCATTAAATCATATTCAGAAAACAGACTAGTACAGTTGAGGTAACAAAATGGCACGTGGCCAGAACAAAATGTTTGTAATGCCCAGCTCAGTATTACGATGGACCGTAATTGTGGCTGTCCATGTTGTAAGATAGACATGTCTTGCTCTATTATGTCAATTGCTAAAGACACTTTGTTGCCCAGTGAATAAATTCTAGATAATAAAATGGTCATACCGTTGTCAATCACAGCCAAAGCCTTTTCTAAATTAACGATGTGGATCTCGAACAAATCTCTCAGCAGCTTCCTGTTGAGAAATCTTCCACAGCTTGTTGTATATTCCATACAAAAAGCACTTTTGACGTAGGTTCTGGGGACCTAATAAAAAATCCCAGAGATCCATGTCTTCAGAAAGAAGGGACAAGTGTTGCTTCACCTGGGAAAGTGTTGAGGTTTTGTCATGCAGTTCCTAAAAATACATAGGATCTGCTAGTTTTGACAACATAAACTGAGAGATTGGTGTTGAGACTTATTCCAGACAGCCCAAATGGTATGTTAGCCTTTAGACCAGCTAGCTCACAGTGCCTCTATAAGCCCCCTAACCTTACCAAGGAGTGAATGGTTTCTGGCAACCAACGAACATGACAACTCTTGATCCTTCAGGGATCGTGGAAACTGTACAGTACTTTTCATTCAGTCAATCGTGCTCACTTAGTCTCAGAGAGATACACAGAATAAACGTTGGGGATGTTTTTCAATAAGCGTTTATTGATCCAGCGTCATTCTAGTATAAAACATGTTTGCTGCGACAATCATCAGACAGAAACAGATGTATAAGTTTACAAGCATCAACAGAGTAAATAAAAGGTAGAATTCTACCATGGTGCTAAAACAGTGAATATATGCAGGCATATAGATGCATGGCAGTAATCAAGCGTACTCCTACGATACTAACCCTACCTAAGTGTACCTAAGTGTACCTAGCATGTATGTGGGTGTAAAGCCAAGAATCCCCTAGGAAAGAGCCAACCCCATTACCTAATGGGAGAGAGCGAAGGACCTCGTCTTGGTCTCAAGTTGGACACCCCGCAAGGGGTGTCAGACCACTGAGTGCTGAAAGTTCTGCGTGCAGGGACCTCTGCATCTTGTGTCAGTGTGGAAGCTTCTCCTCTGGTTACCCAGTGAAGATGTGGTTCTTTTATACCCAAAAGGTACCCTCAGGGGTTCTACCTAGATATGTAATGGCTGCAATCATGTACAGTGGGCCTGTCGTCAAGGATGACGATAGAGGTGACTTTTGTACTGAGTTATTATACAGAATATGTTAATCCTGCTGTGTACGTCCTGGCCAGGGGATTAAGATATGATACTAAAAATCCTCATGCATAATAAATGAGACCAGTTTCAAGGAAACTGATCGACATTTATTCAGCACATTACTGGGTAAAAGGTCAGTGCTAGAACCGTTATGCAGAGCAAGGTAGGAAAAATGTAGATAAAAGGTTATGTTGCTACCTAGGCCTAGATTGGGGTAAATTGTGTTTCATAACAGTTTTTAGCCAATCTAGGCTGAAATTCCCAACACTATATGATGTCACCACCCCTAAGTGTTCTGTTTGTACATATCGCTGATCCGCCTATTGATCTTAAACCCTTAGGTGTTACCCCGGATTCTAGATTGACACCTATTTGTGTCTGTCGGCCAAACCAACCACCCTTTTGAATTGGGGTCTGATGAACTGAAGGAACTATTGTGTATCATGGTATATAGTGTATCCTCACTGAAGTGTGTTAACTGCTGCCAATTTCTCAAAGTCTCAGAAGACTGAAATACGAGGCTTGTTCAAATCCTTCATCTTGGCGGGGGCGTGGTTTCGGACGCAAACAAGATGGCCGCGCTGTTTTCCGCTCCGTAGGTCCGCGGAAGCGCGCGCTCAATTTACATGACACCGGGGTGAATTTTTATTTACCAAACAGCGGAAACGTGTGTCGGAATGACCCAAGAATCCATGGCCTGAATTTCAGACATCTTGGTTGCGCCTGCACTAAGGATTCATCGCCGGTTTTCTCCTCACAGCGAACACTTCAAAATGGCGGCGACTTCAAACACTTCTGCGTTCTCTCGGCCGAGTGCGCGAGTATTTTAGCCGGTACTCCATGGTTCCTAATACAGTATTCTATCTGCAATGAGGTATGGTGCCAGCGCTTTATACTATTGCCCATATGCTGCAATGCTCTTGGTGATGTCGTGTTTGCTAAGTGCCCTCACAAATGGACTTGTGGGCTCTGACTGAATTATTCCGCCCAGCTTAACATATAACCGGTGCTGATTTTACTACACAGTTCTCCTTCAAAGGGGATACATTTTTCTTAGAGTCATCGTATGCGAGCCTAATTTCTTGTATTCTTTTGGGCTATGTATATTATTGCAGCGTCTCCAAATATTTGTCATGACAAAATGGCGGTCGTCACGGACCTCCGGTCACCTCAGTCTGAGATGAAAGACATTTAACCTCATTTTTATATTGGCTCTGTGATTCAATCTCAGGCTTTGTTGGCAATGTGACCAGGAGTGTTTTATCTAATGCAGTGACTAGGACTGTGGAGTATACTGGAATAATATTGTTTTCACTTCTCTAAGCACACTACGTTATCTGCTGACAGGAATCTTGTGGTTCCCGTACACTTCACTAGTATCCTTGTGCTTAGGTGCTTGTAGTGCAACGAAGAGGATATTCTTTCTTTTTGACCATCAGTTTGTTGATGTAGCTCTTACTACAGTTGCCTATTCTTTTAATTGGGGCTACTGGTATAGAGTTACCTTATTGTTACGGACTGGTGCAGCATTTGAGGTGGCTCCAATGGCTGAAGGCATGGGTGTCTCCTCAAAAGACAGAGACTCCAAGGGGAACTTGAAGAGATCCAAGCAAACTTCCCCCACTCCGGATTTAACTTCTAAAGGTAATCAGGAATCCGTTGCTACATTGGACACTATCCTGCTCAGACTTAATTCAGTTCATGATATTGCTCAGAACACCAAAACAAACACAGATCTACTTCAGGTAGAGGTGGCAGCAATCCGGAATGATCTGAAAAATCTCTCCTTGCGTGTGTCCAATGCAGAGTCTCGTATAAGTAATGTTGAAGACTCCACAAACAAGCAAACTAAACATATGCAAAATATGGAACGTTCTTTGGTTTCACTGCGGAGAGACCTTACTGAGCAGGAAGACAGGAATTGTAGGAGTAACCTCTGTATTTTTGGTTTACCAGAGGATTGTGAAAAATCTGCTTCATCAATATTGGATTTTTTGCTTGCTTGGATTCCTAATGTCTTAAACATTTCATTTCAAAAAGACTTTGAAATAGAACGTGCTCATAGAGTGCCCACCTTTAAACCAAAATCTTTGACTCTCCACGACCGGTGATCTTCAAACCCCTACGGCATCAACATACTGAACAGATCTAAGCGCAAATGAGGAAAATTAAATCGCTGCAATGGGAAGGTCATAGAATTGCTATATCACAAGACTTTGCCAGAGATACTGTCATTCGTCGGAAAGGTTTTCTAAATCTACGGAAAAGACTTCTGGAGATGAACATTCCATTATCCTTTGCAGGTCCCTCTCGCTTCAGAATAACTTACAGAGGTCGCACCCAGATTTTTTATGAACCGTCGGACCTGTCCACTTTTTTGGATAACCAGTCTGAATCTCGGATGGACTCTGACTCTCTTCCTGGTACCTCTAATTCTTAACCTCTCTCCTTTCCGGATGGGTTGGTTCTACTCTTTTTGTGCCTTACCACTGGTCTGTCACTTCTGATGTTCCTCTGGTTTCTTGCTGTTTTGATGGTTATGTTCGGTCAAAGTTATTGCTATGTACTTAATAATTTTTCCTTTACAGGTTCTATAGTTACCATCATGGTAGTATTATTTTAGTATTATTGGTTAAGTATGAGTGGTAATTATGTCTTTCTTTCCTTCTTTCATATTCTTCCTTTTCGTGGCTGAACCTTTCTATTGATGTCTCTTTCTTGATAGATTTTCTCTTATATGTATCTTCTCTTTCTTTACACTAGCTCCTGTTGGTCATTGTCTCTTTTGTATCTTCACTTTTTATTGTATGTCTTCTTCTATTATTTTGATGTTTTATATGTTGGCGAATAATCTGCTCCTGGTGGTTTTTTATTCCATTGGTTCTCTGTTCGTTACTTTCTTTTTTATATTCTTTTGTATGCTGTTTTTATTTGCCATTACATATGAATTTATTATATCTGTTCTGTGTCTGGTCTCTGATATTTATAGGTATGAGTCACGTACTATATTTTAGGTGATTATCCTATTTATCCTACATATTACTACTTGCGTTGATTCTAATTTTTGGAAGATTATCATCAATTTTACAAATTTATAATCTATTTACTATTTATTGCTAGTTGTTATTTGTTATTTATTCACTATTATATCATAGATGCGAGTATTCTATTCACTAGTGTTATTTATTGTATAAGCATGGGATACATTGTTGTGAATGCTGATGGATTTTCCTTCTTTTTTTATCTTTCTCTGTTGTATATGATTATATATATTGTCTTGATCTTTACTTGCTGTTAGCTTCTATACGTTATATTAATGAATTATCTCTTACACGGTTTCGTTGCTATTTTCCTCATTGTTCATATGACTTAGGTTTGATTATTAGATGATAAAATGTGGCTCATTTATTGTATAAGGTATATTTTAGACAACTTTGTCTCTTTTTAATCATATAGAGGTATTTGTTATTTGTTTTTTACCTATTTACTGAATTATATACTCTTTTCCAGATGTTATTAAATTCCATAAGGTTTGTCCAATTAATGGGTTGTAATTTTCATATGCTTTTTAATATTTATCTTTCATTATTTTGCTATTTATTATGCCATTTATATGTATCTATTACGATGTAGGCGAGTCCTTAAGTTATTTATTTTTGTTATTTATAAGACATTAACTTAATATGTATTGTATATTTTAGTTTATTTTCAAGACATGTGATCTGTTGATCATCCTTAAAGATGAGATGTTTAGGCTTTTGAACCTTTATTACTTAACTTATGCATCAATTATTGATTTCATAGGATTGTATTTATTAGTTCTATTGTTCCGCTGCGCAGTAATTTATAATTTTTTCTTTTTTGAGCGGTCTGCGCCATGTGTGCTGGCCTTTGTGTTTGCTCCTCCACGTTTTTTCCTCTCATGCATGGTGTCTATTACAGACATCCCCTGGTGGGGTTCTTCCTTTTTTGTGTTCAGTTTTCCCCTGAATTCTCTTTTTCTTCTCTTCTCTTCCTTCTAGTCTTTTCTTTCTTGTCTTTTATCCTTTCTTCTCTGGGGACTCCTGCTTCCGCTTTTTCTTTAAGTCCCTTCTACTTACCTCCTATTCCTCGACCTGTAGTAATGTTGGAGTGGTTTTCTTTTATTCGACACCAACCATATTTATCTAGGTTGACTTACGTCTATTTATGGCTGGTCTAAATATGCTTTCACTTAATGCGCGTCGCCTTAATCACCCGGTTAAAAGGGCTAAAATTCTGGATTACTGCAAAAGCTTATCTGGTGATATTGTTTTACTCCAAGAAACTAAGATAGCCTATAAGGAAGCTTTACTTTTACAGAAGGAGTGGGTCCTTGATGTGGCATGTTCTGAGGCCTCTGGTAAGAGAAATGGGGTTGTGACGCTGATCTCTAAAAATTCTGGTCTATCTATTGTTTCTGCTGAACACGATTCTGATGGTAGATGGCTACTTTCTCACTGGTCTAATGGCTCTGTTGACATATATATTATGAACATTTATGCTCTTAACATTGATGACCAAGTTTTTTGGTGTTCTGTAAGTAAAAAGTTGTCTGACATCCCTCTAAATGCTAAAACAATTGTGGGTGGTGATTTCAATTTACCTATGGATCCTATCTTAGACAGACACTCCGCTTTTAAATTTCGTCCTCCTAGGGCGCATAAGCAATTGCTTAATATGTGTTCCGCTCATCATCTTATTGACGTTTGGAGAATGCATAATCCTGCGAGTAGTGATTTCACCTTTTTTTCTTCCCCACATTCTAGTTTTTCACGTATTGACTACCTCCTAGTGGACGCAGTGCTTTTAAAACACACTACAAATGTTATGATTCACCCAATTGTCGTCTCTGATCACGCAGCGGTTTCATTCACCCTCCTTAATCTTTCAGATAACTGTGGTCCGCGTACTTGGCGCCTTAATACAGAGATTTTAGATGATAATGATGAAGTTAAACAATTATCCGACGAAATTGGTAACTTCTTTAGAGACAATGAGTCTTCAGTGAGTTCCCCAGTGGTCTTGTGGGATGCCTTTAAATGTACTATTAGAGGCCATATTATCAAAATAATGGCAAGAAGGAATGCAGTTATTAGGAACTCACTCAAATCTTTGGGGGATGATATTAAACGTAAAGAGATTTTATATAGAAGTTCTAATGATAAATCGCTCCTACAAGACATCAAAAACTTAAAATACTCTTTTAATTCCATAGTTACTAAAAGAGCTTATATTGGTGTTCATGCTCAAAAATCTAGACAATTGATATTACAAAATAGAGTAGGTAAGATGTTAGCTGCCACCTTAAAATATCAGAATACAAATGTCAAATCTGCCCAGATATCTTTTATCAATGATAATGCTGGTTCTAGGAAATTTCATACCCAGGAAATTCTTGAAGTTTTTCGTGATTTTTATAAAAAGCTATATACTCCCAAAGATCAATGTAATGTTGCTAAATGTCAACAATTCTTGGCCTCGATCCCTACAAATACTATCTCTGATGCAGATATGGTGGCGTTGGGCAAACCAATTGATTCTGAAGAGATAATCCAGGCCATTAGAGCTACTCGGTCGGGGAAGGCACCAGGACCTGATGGGTATCCTATCGCTTTTTATAAGACATTCTTACCTGCGATAATAACATATCTTAAGGAGGTTGTTGACAATTTTGTCATGACAGGGAGGGTCTCTGGTTCTGCTGCTGAAGCTACTATTGTGGTGATTCCTAAGGAGGGAAAAGACCATTCTGACCCTAAAAATTCCCGTCCAATTTCACTTTTAAATATGGAAGCTAAGATTTTTGCCAAGATTTTGGCTAAGCGTTTAGAGGGCCATATCCCTAGTCTTATCCATGCTTTGCAGACTGGTTTTGTTAAAGGAAGACTGGCTAGAGAAAATATCCGAACTTTTTGTCATATCTTGGAGAAGGCAAAACTCTCTGTATTACCTTCGGCAGCGATTGCCCTTGACGCAGAAAAGGCTTTTGACAAGGTCTCTTGGCCTTTTTTACAAGCAGTACTTCAGTCTCATAATATAGGAGACTCTTTTATTAATATGGTAATGTCCTTATATGCACATCCTAAAGCTAATATTAGAATTAATGGGGCTACGTCTTCTTTTTTTAATCTTTGTCAGGGCACTAGACAAGGTTGTCCATTATCACCCTTTCTTTTTCTCCTGTCTATAGACCCACTCCTTCGGCTCCTCAATTCGAATCAGGCTATCAAAGGCTTTCAATTTGGGTCGCAGAAAATTAAAACTGCCGCTTATGCGGATGACGTTCTCATCTTTTCTGAGGATATTACTACTGCAATTCCTGCCATTTCCAATACTATTGAAGAATTTTCGCTCGTCTCAGGGTATACCCTGAATAAGGAAAAGACGGAAATGTTTCCTCTTAATGCGCTGTGCTTCCCTTCTCACATGGGTAATGCAGGTTTTAAATGGCAATCAACTCGTTTTAAATATTTAGGAATTTGGTTTTGTAAAAACCTTTCAGATACTATCTCTTATAATGAATCTCATATTTTGGCCAAGGTTAAAGATCTGCTTACTGCGTGGTCTCATAAATACATTTCATGGTGGGGACGACTTCAGACTCTTAAAATGATGATAACTCCGATTGTTAATTTCTTGTCCTCTATGCTGCCTACAAAACTCTCATCATCCTTTTTCCATGAGATTGAGGTCCTAACTTCAAAATCTTTGTGGAGTGATAAACGTGCTAGAATTGCATATAAACATCTTAGAAAGCCCTTTGTTCTGGGGGGTTGTAATCTCCCGGACTGGAATATATATCAGATCGCCTTTCTGGCATCTCAAGGTGCTCTTTGGTTTGTGTCGGATCCCCTTCATACCCCCCATGGATCTATTTTGAGCTTGAGCTGTGCTCTCCTCTATCTACTTCTTCGTTCTTAACTGCTTCTAAGTTGGTTCTACCGTATTCAGGCCGTATCATTACAGACACAATTAATGCATTAAAATATATAGACAAAAGGTTTCCAAAACTATTCATAAATCCAGATGGTCCTCATTATGGTATAATCCTAAAATTGTGACTGATATTGATCCGGTGACTAGGTCTTCCTGGGCTAATAAAGGTATTTTGCTGGTCAAGGACCTTTATGATTCCAAACATGACCCTATCCCCTTTTCCTCTTTAGCTGGTCTGTATAATCTTAATAATATGGATTTTTACTCCTTTTTCAAACTAAAGGTTGCCCTTTCTAAAATACCCCTTGCTCTAGACTCAACTATCATCTCACTCCTCTCTCTGTGGTATCGGTCAGGTCATATTGCCTCCAAAATATATAAGTTTTTATCCGCTCCACTGCCTTCGAAGTCTACAATCCCACAGGATAAATGGTCTCATCATTTTGAACAAGACATTTTTAAACATGTTTCGTTAGAGACCTGGCAATTGATTGGGAAATTCTCGCTTCGGAATAAGATTGCTCCTTCTCTTATTCAATCTAAATGTTTTACTATGAATCTTCTGCATTGGACCCCTGCTCGCTTGCATAAACTTAAGCTTAGGGATGATGATATTTGTTGGAATTGTCATTTGGTTTCTGGCTCTCACCAGCATATGTTTTTCGAATGCTCTCTCCTACAACCCTTTTGGGACTTGGTGCAGAGACATTTGTCACTAATCTTTGGTATAACAATTGAGCTTTCATTACCTATAATCTTATTGGGTCCATGAGCTTCACTCATTCCTTTACCCCTTGATGATATTGATATGCAATTGTTGGATCTCCTCATATCAATCACGGTTAAAGTTATATTAACGGAGTGGAAATCCTTTAATTCATTATCATATCATACTTGGTGGGCATGGGTATCTTATCTTCGTGGGGCTCATACTTTGGTTGAAAAGAAGCATTATACGCCATCCATTTCCAATACTGTTTGGAGGTCATTGGATAAATATATGA
Source organism: Calotriton arnoldi (assembly GCA_963921515.1). NCBI lineage: Eukaryota > Metazoa > Chordata > Amphibia > Caudata > Salamandridae > Calotriton > Calotriton arnoldi. The sequence goes on along the minus strand of CAWUFW010016617.1, from coordinate 161,199 downwards.
GCTTGGCTTCGCAAGGGTTGGCAGCTCAGTATCCTTTTGTGTCTACCTCTTAATTTGTCTCCCTCAATGAAGCAGTTGTCCCCATCTATTGCTATCGCTTATCGCTATCGCTTGTCCTCTCTTCTTTTTCTTTCCTTTCTCTTTTTTCCCTTCTTACTATTTTTTCTGCTCTTTCGTTTTTACTCTTCTTCTCTTTCTTTTAATTTGGTATTTTTCTTATTCAAGCAGTACAACAGGTTTTCTACTTAAACTTGATAGTCTTTTTACATATAGTATTTATTTTATATATTATATTTGTATTTATGAAATGTTTATCTATTTATCGGTCAGAAGACTAAGTTGTATTGCATCATATATAATTGAATTAACTTGTATTACTTAAAATTAATACAAATATTGGAACTCTAAATCCTTCATCTTGGCTAATCCAAGAAAGGAAGATTGTTGCACTGTTTTATTCAGGAAAATCATTTGATGTGGTATGAGGCATGCTCTAATAAAAGCCTCCATTCCCTGAACCTGCCAATCTTTAGTCCCCCAGAGAGATTTTGTGTCTATAGTGTCTTTCCAAAAGACGAAACCCTGTATAGACGGTTGATAAATAAAGGAAGCAGAATATATCAGCTTGGTGTTTGTTAGCATATTTTTCTTTGCAGGTGTAGGTGCAACCCTATAATAATACAAGGCTGGGTCTGATGTATCAAACCTGAAAAAACAACTTTTTGCAAATGTCTTTGAACTACCTCTTGGCGGTGTTGGTGCAGAGTTACCGTTGTGTGTAATTATAAACAGCGCAACAGACACTAGGTTTGTGTAATGAATGATGACCATAATGTTGATAACAGGACATGTCCCCATAATTATATGTACCGTCATACAGTTCATCATTAAAAAATGCAGCTGATTGCTCTAGATCTGTAAGCAAATTATGCACAGTTTCAATGTCCCAATCATCAGGGAAAGTACTAAAGGTGATGATATAATTTAAGGAAATTTTAAACAAATAAGGAATTTGCCATAATTCAGTAGGACCATACATAGCATATGATACCCTGTCCCACACAATTCCTTCAGGAACTGGAACTGCTGTAATGTTCACCAGGGACAGGTCCCCTAGTTCACGGTGTGATAATGCATGTGGTTTAAGAACCAAGTTCACAAGATGTACTGCAGAGCATTCTGGGAGCTAATGTCCATTCAGAAGTAGGAAAAAGACAGTCACTAAACCAATCCAGAGAACCAGGAAAAGTAATCCAATTGTAATCCAGAGATGTATCCAGGGAACAACAAAGGGGCCGATTCCGATTCCGGACGGAAATCTCTCCGACCGAGCCGGACCCGGAGAGAATTCTGACCGAATCGGACCCTAGCAGTCCGACCGGACGAGTACGATGCATTCGCATGCTATCGGACTCGATTCGGTCGGACTCCCATTGAAGTCAATGGGAGCCGGTCGTACAACGCGTACGTGGGCTCCCATTGACTCAATGGGGGTGAGGCGAACAAGGGCGCCCCCTACAGCGGGTACGCGTCAATGCGCATCGCGGCGTACACGCACAGGTAGGGGGGACCCATGGTACCCCCCTATGTGCGACTCGCGCGCCTACGCATACAGGGGGGTCCGACGCGGACCCCCAAAGTCCGGCTCCGACAGCTCTTTCGAGCCGGACGGCGCGAGTCGGTCAGACTGCTCGCGGCGCGCATCGTACTTACCCGGCCGGGAAACGTCTCCATAGCGCGGTGCGAGTCGTGTCCGTGCGAGTCGGTCGGAGCGTGTTGAAGCCGCGTACGAGTCGGTCGGTGATTTCGCAGGAGCTTGCATCGTACTCGCTCGGCCGGACCCGCGTACGATTCGGTCGGGAAATAGGGCTCCGAATCGGATCCGGTAAATCCGAATCCGATTCGGAGCACTACCGGCCGAGATCGGAATCGGCCCCAAAGTATGTCTTTTTCTGCCAAAGAGAGAGAGCATACACTCGTAGCTTAAAAGGGAGAGGCGGTGTTGCAAGTTCAGGTTCACTTGAATCCGATAAGAAGTCGTCATAATGCACAAAGTAGCCAGATGCCGTCCGGCCTATTCTTGGGAGCAAAGCAGGCTTTGTAGAACTGGGAGATGACTCGATCTGTGTCATGTTCACATAGACGTCATCAATTTTTTTCTGTAGTTGTTTCAACAGGGAGAAGTATCATTTCCTTGTTATTTACACCGTCTCTTTGAAGAGTGGAATCCTCTGTCGTTATTAAAGCTTCCATCTGAACTTCCTGTACAGTAGCGAGATGAGCACTGCGGCTACCCAGGAGTCCATGTGGCCTACTGTTGAGAATCGGCCACTTAATGTGCTTTGATCAGATCAATAGAGACAAACCTTTTGTCTCTGCAACCGGCAAAGGGCAGAAGAAGTACAGTTCTGGTACCTTCAACAGCCAGGACAGGTACTGGCCCAAATTCTTTTTTGTCCACAATTATTTCTCTGACCATTTCCCCAATCATCATGACCCAGGCAAGTCTTGCCAGCATAACCCTCACTTCCCTAGTGGCAGTGCGGTTTACTTGAACGTTGCTTTGTAAAGCCCAGAATTCATTGATTTCTTGTAAAACAGCCAAGCGTTCATTGATGTCAAATGGTGTTTCAGCCGCCACTGTGCTGACACTATGGAGGTCTGGTACACACATTCTGACACCAAACAGGAGTTCATAAGGTGTACGACCCCCTAGAGATTTTCTTGGCATGTTGCTAAGTGCCCTCTGGACCCCATATAGGTGATTGACTACCCGAGCCTAAAACCCTTGGTGTTAAGGATTGCTTTAAGTCACGTTTTTTCCTCTCAATGACCAAATTTCCCACGGGATGGTGCAGGGAGGGGTATTGCAAGGCCACACCTAAACTTCCCATGGCATCTTTGTAAGCCAGAAAGCTAAACGCTGGACCCTGGTTGGAATGTAATGTGCCAATCGCGTATGTCCCGAAAAATACTCAAAAATCCTTTATAAAAGTTCGAGCGTCATCCGAGCGCTGTGGCCAAACCCACAGGAATCTGGAGGATGAATCCACTGCCACCAAGATATACTTGTAAGCCCCATCTGATTGCAAGGGGAGGCAGTGTCCTAAATAAACACAAGCCAAAGGCTTGTCTGAGATCAATAGAGGTGTCTGTGCTGGACGTGCTACGGTGAAGCCTTTCATCTGCTGGTGTCATGTGGTTCGTGGACTCATGGTCTGCATTGCTAAGTTAGCTTAGGCCTGGCTGCCATGATTCCTCTTTGCGCACGTTACTTTGTGACTTTGTTTTTCCAGCTTGTGCCCGGCTATTTTAGAACTGTCTGCCTTTCTGCCTTTCACCTTTCCTCCTGTTCCCTTTGGGTTGCGTCTGCACATCATGTACAAGGTCGAAAAACAATGTCCCTTGTTCTTGCTGATCTGGTCAGACCCTCGCACTTAGACATAACACTGACTGCAGCTGCACTGGAGAAATTTGTGTGCTTTTAATATTGTGTTTGCACTGTTGGAGACACTTGGAGAAAAACCTTTCCAGAGAGAAGAGCTGTGCTTGTCTGATGATGTAATCCTTGCATCTAGATATTGAGGTATGAGGGTCCGCCTGACAATGCCCAGAGGTCTTCTGCTTTTATAATAAACTAGCTACTAGCACGGGGAGGGTGGTATGGTCATTTAGCCATATATCCACTACTTTATGAAATGCTTTCCCCGTTTGTATTCTATGGAATTGTGACAATGCTTATTATTTTATTCTTATGCATTATGCTGATAGTACTGGCACGTGTACTGTATCTTAGAGCACGATAGTTGAAATAAACATTTTAAACTATACTGTGTCTCTTATTACGCACGTTGTGGACAGAGTATGCATGAGTTATGAAAGGGTGTTCTTGCTCCTGCGAGTCCTGAGAGAGAGAGAGATACTGTGTTCTGGGTTGTCTAATCATTGGTAGCATTGTTGCCAATGAGACGCTAAAGCTAGTCGGATTAGGGTTTTAGGTACTGAGGTGTATGGTTGGCTCACCACTATACTCCGAGGTCCTATTATCCTGTGCATAGCTCTGTGTATGTGCAGAATCCCTACAACATGGCGCGACCAACGAGTGGGTTGCTTATCTGCGAGACGCTTGAGTAGTACTCGTGCTTGTCCACAACCCCCTTCGCAGACGCTTCCGGAAGCGTGTGTGAAGGTGACACCTCCTATACTGACGTTTTTATAGGTTCTTTCAAGCTTGAAGTTATTAAAAGGTTTTTAAATACAACCCTATATTGTGCTGCCTTATACTAGGTTGTCGAAACTTGTTAGCCTTAAATGGCTGTCCAAATTGCGGCACATAGCCGCGCAGCGCTCCGGGCTCACTTGACAGTGTATGGAGTGCCTGACGCGGGTGTCGATCTGATCTTTGTGGTACAAGCGGATCCTGCTTACCACTTTGAGGTGTTCTACTCTTGGGTCACCTTTCCGGCGGTGGATGGGAATGATAATTTGTTCCATGAATATACAGCCACCGCTGTTCCTAATGTCTATAGGCCTTATAGGAATCTTGAAGTACCGCTCACGGCATGGCTACACCGTGTCTGGTTTGATGGCGCCCTCCCCCAACCGGTTACCTCGGTTTGTTTAGGCCCCTTATCGATTGAAGGGGCCACGTGGCCTGTTTTGGCCGGGTATACCCCACATCCGCGTTATATGACGCTTACAGTCGCTGAACTGCGTAATTTGCATTCGTCTTTGATACGTGTGCATAGAGCTTTAGTGCAGTTTGTTACAGGCAACCTCCAGGGAGCCCCGCCTGGCGTTGCCGCGCATCCAGCTGGACCGGGCGGTGTAACCATAAGTCCCGTCATGGTTAATTCGGTGATGGGCAAGCGCCCACAAAATAAGGACGATTTGCCTTATTGGCTTGCAAAAAAATTTGACCAGCTGGAGGCAGTTTTTCCAAATACTTCTCCTGTGGAAAAACACAGGATTTTGATGATTAGTTTGCCAAAAGACTTGATCGCTGAGTTGGCAGAATGCAACAACTGGGGTAAGGTATTCACCGCAGTATATGCGAAGTGTTTCGGCACTCCTTCCATGACTGTTCTCCCCTCTGTAATTAAACGAGTACAGAATGAGCATGGCCCTGAAGCGGCTGTGGAATTAGGGATGAGACTGGTGGGAGTGTTCGATGTAGTAGCTGATCTGATCCTTGCGAATGTCAAGGTCGATGCAGTTAACTTCCAAGTAGCTAATGCTTTGGCTTTGATCCCAGAACCGGACAAGCCGCGCGAATTACCGAAAATTATTGCACAGGCTTACAAAACAATTGGCCGCAATAGCCTGGGAGTCAAGCCTTTTGCTAAAACGCAAACTCAATCACAACCTCAATCGAAAACTCAATCTGAGAAGGATGAGAAGCCGGTCTTTACTAAAAAGAGCTGGAGGTTGAAAAAACAGGGTAAGCAACAGAAGAAGCCGGTGTCGCCAGGCGCATCCCCAGTTTCCGTCTCTTCTGAACGCACTTATGATTTGCGCGATAGGGCGAGAATTAAATCTCCAGAGAGATTTCAAGTCCCTGATTCGCGTTCTCCTCATTCTTCACAGGCACCAACTACGTCCCAGGCTGGTGGAGGAGATCGCCAGGATAGAGGAAGGGGTCGAGAGGCTCCACAGGGACGAGACCAACCTCGACAACAAGTCCGAGGGAAACCAGAAGAATTTCAACGTTCTTGCCCACAGTTTCAGAAGAAAAAAGTTGCAGCTGTAACAGCGAGGTATGCCACAGACGGTGAGAACGAGACTCCTGAATTGGACGTGGGCAGTGACGCTCCTAGACAGCGCCGCGGAAGTTACCATAGTGCAGGAGGCACTACATCCTCATGTGGAGGCGACAGCAACTGATACATTCATTACTGTCGAGACAGCATGCACCAGAGTGGCACCCCCTGACAGATTATATAATATTGTCCTTCAAATTGAAGGTGACATACAGCGTGTTATTAAAGGGATTTTTTGGGAGAATCTGACCTCTTCTTTCGACATTCTGTTAGCAGAGGCGGATTGGCCGCCCCCATTCGTACTTGCTGCGCGTAGGGGGGAGGAGGTAATCCTTCCGAGCTTTTCTCGTCATGTCCCCAAGGACAAAGCGGAGGCTCTCGCAGCTGAGTGGGCTGCGTCCCTGGCTCCAGCGTTGTACCGCAACCAAGTGGGCTGGGATGAAGACTCTCCACCCCATGATATTCCTTTGCGGTCGCTGCCACAGCCACAACCCCAATATCCCATCAAGCGGGAAGCTAAAGGTCCCGTTTCCGAAATTCTGACACAGTTAGAATATCAAGGAGTAATTGAAACATGCGTGTCCCCCATAAATAATCCCCTTTTCGCGGTTTCTAAACTCGATGGATCGTACCGCCTAGTTTTGGATTACCGACATTTGAACTCTCATTGTCGGACCTTTGCGGTGCAAAACACACACAGTTCTGCGCTAGTAGACAGTCTTGTTCGTAAAAAGTATAAAATGACACTTGACCTATCCAATGGATTTTACACGCACAACTTGTCCCCGGAGTGTAGCCAATGGAGCGCTTTTACCTACGGTGGTAAACAATTCAAATTTCGGTGTTTACCTATGGGCTACAGGAACAGTCCAGGCGTATTCGCTGCCCGTGTTGTCTCTTTGTTAGACGGCATAGACCCAGATGCCTGTTCATACGTCGATGATATCTATCTGACAGACGACGAATTATACACGCATCTTTCCCGGGTGGACCGCATTATTCTTAGGTTACAAATGTAACTTTGCCAAATCTCACATTGCTGAATTTACCATTTTATTTTTGGGCTATGAGCTCAACAATGAAGGTAAGGGCTTAGCCCCCCATTTCTTGGAGAAATGCGCACTCTTGTGCCCTCCAACTACTCTGAAGAAACTGTAGTCTTTGCTGGGTTTTCTGAATTTCGGGCATACTTACATTCCCGAATATGCCCAGCGTATCAAGCCACTTTATGCCTTGATACAACCTAACTTCTCGAAGTCATGCTGGCTTCCTGAGCATTCATCGATACTGCAGTCTTTGCAGTCAGATTTACTTGAATCTAAATTCTTGTTGACACGTGACAACCACACAAACCTGGTGCTTAGAATCGTTCCAGGGGCAGTGGGTTTCACGTACTTAACCTTTAACGAAGGAGACACAGTACCGATCGCATACAAGTCACATCTTTACACCTCTGCAGAAATGCGCTTTTCCTCTGTGGAGAAAGTTTTGACTGCAGTGCAAATGGCGATTCTAAAAGAACGCGCACTGGCACAGGGAAAACGCATTTTGGTGGTAACACCCTATCCTGCCCTTGAGGCGGTAACGAAAGCAAGTGTACCGAACTCTAAGGCTTTGCACCCCCGTTGGATACAATGGGCAACGTCACTGACATCTCCAGATGTCACTTTTATTTTTGATTCTTCACTTCAGATGCAGGAGTTTTTACAGTATGAATTTGTTCATCCTCCTCCTCTGTCTTTGCTACCGCTTGAGGAATACGAATGTATTATCTATACCGATGGTTCGGCACAACCGGCCACGGGTTCCAAGCATGCTTATTCAGCAGCATGTGCTATTGTTGCAGGTACTATGGTGAACGGAGAGTTCAAACAGACGGTAGTGCATACTCAGGCACTAGGAGACAGTACTGCACAATTGGCCGAGCTGCGCGCTTTGGTGCTCGCACTTGAGTTCGCTAATCGAGACGTGACCACACTTATTGTATGCGATTCATATTACTGTGTTCAGTCCTACAATGACAATCTGTTCTTTTGGTCGCAAAACGACTACAGGGATGCCAAAGGTAGCACAATTAAGCATAAAATGCTTTGGGTTCGAGTGGCGGACTTGCAACGACGTCTGCCACTCACATGTGATTCACACTCTTGGCCACCAGCATGTGGGCGCACACGCTGTCGGTAACGGTTTGGCGGACGAAGCTGCCAAATCAGCAGTAGCCACGTGCTCAGTCGCAGCAGTTACAAGATCCATGACTAAAATAGATAACGATATTCTAGCAGCTATTGCTGCAACAAAGGAAGGTGCCAATTACCCTAGGGGTTTCCCTTCCAAATATTCTTATCAGTTAGGTCCCGAACAGGCTCCTTACGTAAAGATTCCAGGCATTGGTGATCGGCTGATTCCCAACGCGGATCGCAGACTTTCCTTGATAACGGCCGCACACGAAGGCATGGCTTCGGCTCATGCTGGCGTGTCTGCGACGGCGTCCATCTTGCAGCAGCGTTACTGGTGGCGTGGGTTATATAAACAGACCCGTACTTATGTGCTTACTTGTGACGTTTGTCAACAAATTGAGCCTTCCACGGTTACCCGGCCACCACAGACACCGCTCTGCATTTCTAACAGACCTTTTGGGTGTGTTTACCTGGATCACTGCGGTCCTTTTTCTTCAGACACTGCCTATAAGTACATCTTGGTTGCAGTGGATTCGTGCACACGTTTCATCTGGGTTTGGCCACAACGGAGTGCTGACGCTCGAAATGTCATAAGGGATTTGCGTGTCTTTGTGGGAATTTTTGCCTGTGGCACCTTCCATTCTGACCAAGGTCCAGCGTTCACCTCTAAGGCTTACAAGGACGCAATGGGTTCGCTGGGGGTGCAGGTGAAATTTTCGTCTCCATATCGGCCTGAGGGCAATTCGATTGTTGAACGAATGAACCGTGACTTAAAGCAATCCTTGACAGCTGGAGTCTTAGGTACTGGCAGGAACTGGCTGGCCCACTTGTATACCGTACAACGTGCCATTAATAATCTCCCTAGAAGACCTCTGGGTGAGCGGACCCCATACGAAATGCTCTTTGGCATCCGAATGTTTGTGCCTGACCTTGATGGTCTAGACATGGCGGCGCAATCCGCAATCTTTGATGTAGATAACCATTCTACTATGTTACAGGACTTACAAGAAGCCCGAGACAAACTTGCACACGAACATTTACCTTCAGCCACAGACGCTGCGTTGCAGATTCCGGAAGCCGGCTGGCTTCCGAAGATTGGATATCTGGTTCGAGAGAAGGTGGAGAACGAAAAAGAATTTGGCCCCTCTTATCGTGCACCGGTTCCAGTCCTTGGCTTGAAGGGAACTCGTACAGTCATCTTACCACCGCTTCCAGGTTGCAAAGAGAAGAGATACATCTCAGTGGAAAATGTCAAGCTACAACATCTGGCCGATCCTGAATAGTGTAACACCAGCGGTCTCTTGTCCAGTCATTTCCCGGACAAATGTTCGTGGCCCTCCTGCCCCAACGGTCACTGATGTTGCTATTGAGATGGAAGATTTGCCTGATCGTTTACTCGACTACCCGGACTCCCCCTGCAACGAGGAGTCTGAGTATACCTACCCCGCTAACGAGTCGGTGGCTCACCTACCAACAACGCCACTGAGCCCAACACGTTATTCCTTCGACTCGGATTCCACCTCATCACTTGTCCCGTCCAAATTCAGTATTTTTGTATCCTGGTTCAGAGACAATTTTTTGATTCCTCCATGGACATACATCTGGTTGGTACTATTCCTGATTTTTCTGTTCATGTCTATTGGGTTTGTCACCGTGTTTTTTCTACTCATCAATGGTCACTATTTACCAGAACGCTCTGCAGTGAACTGTGTCGCTGGAACTTTGGCTCCGCATTCTTCATCACACATCATGAAGCGTGATCACACATTTGTGAACATTTCAGCTTTCCCAGTCGCTGATGGCATCGTATGGGATGCGGTAAATTTCCAAATTCATGGACCAACCGAAATTATTAATTTAACAAATGTCCTTCGAGTTTCAATGGGTGATGTCGTTAAAAGTAATATTCATTCTGACGATTTGGATGTGCATGCAGTTGAATCGTTATTTACTGATTTGAGATATTATGCTGCTTTTAATGCTGAAGATTTGTACATGAATTCTGCAAATTATGCCGATTTATATTGTTACCAGCATTGGGGCAACCATTTTCTCCATAAACCAAGTACCCATCGGGGTCCTGTTAATTACTCCCAATGGGAGCATTGTCCGACCCCGTTGCAAGGTAGCTCCCAGACTCTTAGAAATAAGTTTACTTATTTTACAGACTTTGATAGATCAAACCCTGGGTCCTATTATTTTAAATTAAACACTTCATCTACCCAGAAGATCATGTTGACCCACACCAAGTTATTATATTCGGGTTCCTTTTTGAACGCCTTAGCTGTGGGAGGTTATGAGCACTGGCAGGACACCATTGACCTAAAATCCATTTGGGGCACCAAACCATGGCAGGTGCAAGGCACAGAAGCCTTGCATCGGTCTTGCCTTATCCCGGCCCAAATTTTATTTTTAAATAATACCATCTATCAAACTACGTGTTGGGGTTTGGCTACTTCCAAACAAATGAATGCACCTTCCATTCCTGTATTGTCTTCCGCTCCCAACACCAGCTTGCATTTCAATGTTTCCCTTACAGATTTGCAAGCTTTGTTTCAGAACAATTCATTTAATATCTCCACGTTTGTTCAGTCACCCTGGTTGCCTTGGCCAATGGTGGCAAATGCCTGCCAACTGCGTTTTCATGACTCAGCTCCTGGTTACAAGCAGGATAGGCCAGACCCGAGGTTTTCTGACTCTCGTACTGTTGCAACATATTCTGTTGGTAAATTATGTAAACAGTGGTTGCAGCACTCTTCTTTAGATTCTGTAAAACAGCATTTATCCCTCCTATCAGGCAACATTGATCTGTCCGATTTTGTTCTGGGGCCTCGTGGCCCTCGACCTAAGCGATTCATTTATGAAACTTACAATGAACTCTGGAAGCTTTCGCAAATTGAAGCTGCTTCTCGTCTACGGGAAATAGATCAAGCAAATTTAGAAAAGGTGCTTGCTGTTGTTGACAATAGTATTAATACCCTGTCTTCCCGCATTTACACATTAGAGAATATTGTTTCCACAGTTGTTGATATTGTGCAGGATGATGTTTCTGTGTTATATCATGGTCAAAATCAATTGCGTTCAGTAATGCAGTTTGCATGGACCTTGAAAACACTTAAGATGGGGTAAGTTCCTTGGCATTTTTTGAACACCTCTGCTTTATTCTTCCCTTTTAATTTAACTGACAAACAGCAATTCATGTCCATGAAAGATGCAACGTACACTCTGTTACATATTGAAAAGATAGAGCCTTTACCATTCTCTGTGGCGGAATTGGATTCTGCCGTGTGGCTAGTGCACGGGGTTATCGCTTTGCCTTTTTCTTTATTTGAATTTAGTTCGTGCATGAAACATTATCCTGTGGGCCGTTTTCAGCCCTTGGGCAGTGCCTTCCTGCATGAACTTTGGTCCCTGCCTTTCATGTATAAATGCCTTAGGGATGGCAAAGAAGTTTTTCTCACAGGAGAGTCATGCGATTCTACTGTGGGTCATTCCCTTATTTGCAAAAACATTAAATTGCACGGAGCTTGTAACGTTTCGGCTCCGAATCTTGCTCGTGTTTTAAAGGGCATTCCTGCTCCTGCTATATCTCCTACTTTCACTGTGCTTGCAAATGGTAGCTATCTGCTTCTGAATAATCAGGACTGCTGTGGCATGCTGGCCGGCATTCCCTATATTGTAACTGTTTCCCACAGGGTTGTCTGCTGCAAAAATGTGCTTTTTCCTCCCCCGCACGACATCATAGATAGTTCCATTTGGCCTTCCATTCCGACTTTGAAGGCGAATTTCAATAAATTGAGCAGAATAAAGGCTCTATTATTGAACCAGGAGGTTATGCTCACATCCGCCAGGGAGACATTCATTCTCCAGGTGGCGAGTACCCATAGTGAAATACAGGCCCTTTTGAACACTAACCTCCCACAACATTTCGGTGAACTGATTCACCGTGTTTTTAATGCATCACGCACCGAAGGTCTTGTGCACTTTTTTAAAGTTGTGGGCTCTGGCCTTGTTACCTCCTTTCAAACTATCTTTGGTGTAATACCGGCTTTTATTCATTCCATTTTTTCCAGCGTCTTTGGCGGCTTTCCGTTGATTCTCGCCTTAGCGGCTGGTATATTGCTTTTGGTCTGTGTACTACGCAATGGCTGCACTTCCCTGGGCCCTTCTCGACCCAGGTCGACTCCAGATGCTCCGTGAGCGCATCCTCGCCGGCTTTGGCGTCCTGCCATTGGCGACACTGAGTGTGTCATATCGACTGTCTTTTCGCTTTGCGTATTTCACTTGCGTGCAACCTGTGATGTCTTGCATCCGCTGTCCTTTCTCATGGTCTTTGGATTATTGCCTCTCCAATACGTCCCTGTCTCGCCCGGATTTTGTCCAGTTGATGGGTCCCTTAGAGGCCCATTAACGGGACTGTTCCGGTGCTGGCTATATGACGCGTGCGGCTGCACTTGGGATTTTGGCACAATGGGATGTCTGGGCGGCTGCTCAGAATCTCCTACGACATAGTTATATCGAGTATCACGCAAGTTGTCCCGCAATGCTGTTCGCTGCTCCATCATGCGAGGAACATGAATGCAGTTTTGATTTATTGGACTGGATGGCGTCTCTTTTTCTGACGATTCCAACGATGTCCTCTTGGAAGGTGTGGCGGTTTTCTGCACTTACACTCTATTGAATTAGGGGGCCTCCGCTTTCGGCGTCCTGCCTCCCTGGGATTTTTTTGTTTTGCATTTGTTTTTTTATTTTTTCCATTCGTTGTCCTTCATTGGGGAATGTTCCATCACAGACACTGCCGTTCTGCTCCATCTATTTGAACTCTGTCTTCGTCCTATGTCTTCATCTATGGACTGACCAGGGGAGGGTGTCATGTGGTTCGTGGACTCATGGTCTGCATTGCTAAGTTAGCTTAGGCCTGGCTGCCATGATTCCTCTTTGCGCACGTTACTTTGTGACTTTGTTTTTCCAACTTGTGCCCGGCTATTTTAGAACCTTCTGCCTTTCTGCCTTTCACCTTTCCTCCTGTTCCCTTTGGGTTGCGTCTGCACATCATGTACAAGGTCAAAAAACAATGTCCCTTGTTCTTGCTGATCTGGTCAGACCCTCGCACTTAGACATAACACTGACTGCAGCTGCACTGGAGAAATTTGTGTGCTTTTAATATTGTGTTTGGACTGTTGGAGACACTTGGAGAAAAACCTTTCCAGAGAGAAGAGCTGTGCTTGTCTGATGATGTAAACCTTGCATCTAGATATTGAGGTATGAGGGTCCGCCTGACAATGCCCAGAGGTCTTCTGTTTTTATAATAAACTAGCTACTAGCACGGGGAGGGTGGTATGGTCATTTAGCCATATATCCACTGCTTTATGAAATGCTTTCCCCGTTTGTATTCTATGGAATTGTGACAATGCTTATTTATTTTATTCTTATGCATTATGCTGATAGTACTGGCACGTGTACTGTATCTTAGAGCACGATAGTTGAAATAAACATTTTAAACTATACTGTGTCTCTTATTACGCACGTTGTGGACAGAGTATGCATGAGTTATGAAAGGGTGTTCTTGCTCCTGCGAGTCCTGAGAGAGAGAGATACCGTGTTCTGGGTTGTCTAATCATTGGTAGCATTGTTGCCAATGAGATGCTAAAGCTAGTCGGATTAGGGTTTTAGGTACTGAGGTGTATGGTTGACTCACCACTATACTCCGAGGTCCTATTATCCTGTGCATAGCTCTGTGTATGTGCAGAATCCCTACAACACTGGCAGATGTCGCATTTTTAATATTGTTAAATCCTTTACGGCTCCGGCAGCTATGGATAGCACTTTTCATCACTCTCCTATTCTCTGCGTGTGTCTGTCGAATATCTTTGAGAAAAAATTCGGAAACTCTATTCCTCATTCCCTCTGGATGGGGAGCTAGTAGCTAACCAGCAACCATTGACCAATGACTCCTCCATCTCTTTTTCGGAATTTCTCCCTTTATCACTGGAGGACTCATTGGTAGAACTCTTGTGCAAGGGGACCCTTGCCCTTCTCGGGTTTTTAAAATGTTGGCCCCCTGGTTAAATTCTTTATTAAACCAGATTTGGAACTTCGCCTTAAAATCGGGCATTTTCCCTGCCGAATGGAAACAGGCATTCACGTTACCATTGTTAAAAAAATCCAATGCTGATCTGGGAGTGCTCAGTAATTTTAGACCTATTTCCCTGCTGCCAGATCCAGCCAAAATCCTAGAGAAGGTGGTTCACAGACAGCTCACTGGTTTTGTAGATACTAACAGCTTCCTTCATGATTCTCAATCGGGCTTCCGATCAGGATGCAGCACTGAGGCCGCACTTTTCGAAGTCTCCGAATCAGTGAGAGCGACCGTGGATGGCGGTGCTTCAACCATGATAGTACTTTTAGACCTGCCGGCAGCATTCGATATGGTCACACATCCGATCCTGTTAAAGCGTTTAAGCCACCTAGGCATGTAAGGGACAGCACTTTCGTGTATTCGGTCCTACCTTGAAGACCGCTCTGAACAGGTTTTTCTTCAACCATTCTCATCCTCACTAAAGCCTCTGGTGTGCGGAGTGCCGCAGGGCTCTGCCCTGAGCCCACTGCTTTTCAATCTCTAGCTGGCCCCACTGACCAGCCTTATTTTATCCTGGGGTGTGAAGGTATTCTCCTATGCGGATGATACGCAGCTGGTGTTTTCCTTTAAAGAACATTCTGCTGGGGCCTTCAATAACTTCAAGGAATGTCTGAAGAATATCTCAATATGGATGTATGATAATTGTGTAAAACTGAATGCTGATAAGACTGAGGTCTTGTTTTTTAATCAGGCTTCACCTCTGCCATCTAATCTCTGGTGGCCAGTGGAGCTGAACCCTCCCCAAATTCTGGCTGATTCCTCGAGAAATCTGGGAATAAAGTTCGATAAGGATCTCTCTTTTATGGCACAAATTCAACAGATCTCCTCTTCCTGTTTTTGGAAGTTGCGATCTATTAGGAAATTCATACGATTTCTGCCAGAAGAGAGCCGTAGGATCACTGTCCACACTCTGGTTACCTCCCAGTTGGATTATGCGAACAGCCTCTACCTAGGGTTTCCAATTGGCTTGATTCACAGATTACAGATAATACTGAATGCAGCAGCGAGGCTGATCCCCCGGGTACCTGTTCGGCACCACATTTCCCCTCACTTGAGACAGTTACACTGGCTCCCAGTGGCCAGGAGGATAGAGTTTAAGGCTCTGACTTTGGCCTTTAGAGCCACAAGAGGCCTTGGTCCAGGCTACCTTAAGCTGAGGCTTCGCCTCTATCATCAGGAACGTACCCTGAGATCCAATCATATGCAACTTATTTGTGTTCCACAATATTTTAAAGCACTACAAGGAGGAAGGTCCTTTTCGGTAAGGACAGCTAAGCTCTGGAATGGTCTGCCTGCCCACCTGTGCCTGATCAAGACAGAACAGGAGTTTAAAGTCCTTAAAAACATGGCTCTTTTCTCAGGCATAGTTTCCTGGGCTGATCTTTCTCTTGTCAGTCTGCTCTATGGCCTGGACACCTCTGTTGAGGTAGCTGTGCGCTCTATAAATGCATATTGATTGATTGATTGATCTGTTTTGATACACCTGGCCACCAATAGCTGTGCTTCAGTAATGAAACTGTGGCAGTAATCCCTGCATGAGCAGAACCCAGACCCTCATGTGCAGCTAATATTAGTCCTAATCTGCAATCAATGTTTTTTATTACTCTATCCCCACTCCTGGAATACGAGCGTATGGAATGTTTTGCACGTCTAACTTGTAGGAGTACTTGAGTGGAAAGCCTTTGGGCAGGGCTGTTCTGTTGCGCATGGCATTAACTGCCACCATAGTTGCTCTGTCTATCCTCGTACTTGAGCGAGTTATTGCAGCAACAGCAGCAGTACAAACTGTTGCTTTGGCGGCTTGATCCTCCATTGAATTCCTTTCAACATGAACGCCAACACGTTGATGGCTCAATGTATGAATGACATGAGCCAGTGGCAGTCCTTCTTTCAGCTTTGCCACCTGTTCCCAAAGCATCTTGTGCTTTACAGTGCAATCTTTGGAATCTCTAAATCCATTCTGGCCCATATAGTGTAAATATTTGTTCTGGGACTGGACACAGTAAAGTGATCCACACATAATTAGTGTGGGGAATTCACGATCCATATTTTGTAGTGCCAGTTTCTATGCTTTTAGTTCCACCAGCGACGCTGTGCAGACTCCTAGGGACTCAGTGTGTGTTTTCACAGGACAGAACTTTCTGTCGTGCATGCGCCCTTTAACAATTGCACATGCCGCAGAATATTGCTGTTTCATTCCTACGGCAGGCTGGGCAGAACCATACGTATAAATGATACACTTATATCAATCTAGAGGCATAATTTCATTCAGCAGAGGATATTCTTGTTCGTAGTGCAAGAATGCTTGTGTTTGTAATGTAGAGTCAAATCTGTAATCTACATTAGTTGCAATGAGTTAGCCCATTGAATCAATCTTGGATGTAATGCTTTGGCATTTGAGATGCTTGCTTTCATAACGGCTTCTAGGGTTGGTAATAGGGCCGCGACAATTATGCGTGTCCCCTGTGCTAGTGCTCTCTCCCTCACTACATCAGTCTGTACTGCTGTGAATATTTTTTCAGTGGGTGCAAAACGCATTTCCGCATTTGGGTACAAATGTGATTTGTATGCAATAGGTACTATATCGCCTTCATTGATAGTGATGTAGTTGTACCCGGTTGGTCCAGCTTTTACGGAACGTAGAATGTCTGTATGTTTCTGTGTCCAATGATGCACTGAAAAATCCGGTCTTATTAAGTCATAGAAATGTTTTACCCTTGCTGCGTAATCCAAAATCTATGTCCTGCCAAAATTTTAAAATTCTAAAATGTATTGTAGACTTTTAAGAGGCGTTGGAGGTTGGAGCAGTGCATATTTATCTAAAAACTGTGCTGCTAGGCTTTTGCCTTCACTTGACAGCTCGTACCCTAGAAATATGACACTGAGGTGGACACTTTTTGATTTTTTGAAATTAGATTTGTAACCCAGGTGAGCGATCCCAAGGATTATGTGGTTCACCCTAGACAAGTGTTCCAGTGATTCATTGTCCATCAGATAGATGTCATCTACTTAGGACAATGCCGCCTGAACAAAATTTTAAAGTAACTCTGTCACTCTGACTGAAAACAGCCCAGGGCTATTCTCATATCCCTGTGGTAATCGACAAAATTGGCTTTGAGAACCTAGCGCTGAGAATGCTGTCAAATTTCTGCTCCCAGGCGCTATATTTTGGCAAAAAAATCCATTTGAGATGTCTGGTGTTGTTTTGAATTTTTTCGATATGATCATATTCATTGGTGCGGCACTATGTTCATTTTGTACTGCATATGTTGATGTGGAAGTGTTTACATGTCTGTAGTCTCAGACCAGATGATATGAATTATCAGGTTTCATTACGGAAAACAAGGGATTATTCATAGGTGAGGTGCAATTCTCTATCATACCCTGGTACTCAAGTTGATCTAGGATCTCCCTGACTTTATTCCTTGCTTCATGCTTTATTGGGTATTGTCTCTGTGGTTGAGGAATGGATTTTAATGGAATTTTGTGATGAGGTGATTGTGGTAAAGTGAAGGAACTAGTGCTCCTGCGCGTATGAATTTTTAACTGATTCTGTTACGAGGTCGGAGAAGGCAGGTAAAGTTACATTTTCCCCCATTGGGCATTCCATTACAAAATCAGAGGGCCAATCCTTTTCAGCCAAGAGAATGTCGTAACCGTATGTCAAGTTCTCCCAAAAGAGACCCTCCCACGCCTGGGTATGTCCGGGACACTTACCCCTGTATCAGTTGTTTCCAACATGATATGCTCACTCAGCGCAACTGCTGCCAGATAATCCATCACGTTCCTTTGAGCTATTGTGACTTCTGCCGCGCTTTCTATCATCATCACTGCCCAGTCCCTATTTAGAAGCAGAGTCCTCAGTAGTCTGGGCATTTCTAATTTGAATCCTACCTTCTTCTTTTTAAATTGAGGTTTAGAAGTCTTCCTGTTTAATGATGTAGTCTGAAGTGCAATGTGTCTCCCTTTTCGACTTGACTCGCTCTTCGATCTGTGTTCTGACCGTCTGTCTCTCTCCGAACATTTTTCGGATGACTCCTGAAAGGAACAAGAGGAACGTGTATCAGTATACTGATACCTGTCAGGCTTCCTAATATTGTCATGGTTTCTCAAATTGTATTTTCTCTCGGTGTGTTCCTGTTGAGGAGACCCACCCCGTGACTGTGTTTTGTTTTGTGTATTTCTTTGTTTGTTATCCCAATTCTTCTTTGAAGAATCGGGTGCTTTCTTAGAGTTATCCTTTCCAAGAATTGATCTTAACTATTGGTTTCCCGGAACTGGAACCCAGATTATCTCTACAAAGCAAAGCACATCTATCTTCGATAATCTTAGGCAGTTCTTGCTTCTGCTGTGCAGGAGTGAATTCCCTCAGGCATTGCCCATCAGTTTCATCCCCAGATCTAGGGCAGGCTCTGCCCTGTACTCATTCTGTATTTGTTTCAGTACATCTGGTATAACTGCTATTAAAGGGGTACCATGAGTTCTGGTATAAACGGCAGTGAATATTGTACCCCAAGTGGCACAATCTTCTATCAGGGGAGCCATCCCCATTGGCAAGCAAATTTTTAGTATTCTGCGTTTTTCCTGCATGCCTGTATGGGGAAAAACCATTTCAAGGTGAGTTGTTTTCTGCGCTATCCAGAATGGGATTAGCTCCTGACTGGTGGGAATCTTTCCCATAATGGCATTCAGCATTTGGTGCTAATACCTGTAGTAGCCATTTGAGGTTGTGCAGCCTGCGCAACACCCGCAGGTTGGACTGTCAATGTTTTCATTATGTATTGTGTAAGATTCCGCAAAATTTATACTAAATCTCTATAAAGTGTACGCATTCCTGCTGCTGGTAAAGTAGCAATGTCTGGATGCGGTGTATATGAAGCTAAGACCAGGTCGCTCCTTCTTTGCTGAGCAGACCGAGTCTCATGTTTTCTGTGGTATGGGGTAGGGCACCTTTAAACCAATTAATATGCTCTTATTAAGTTAATGGGACTTCTATGTCCATGTATGGGAAATACTCTTCAGGTGGTTCATCTTCAATGTAAGTATGGAACAACTGTGTGCGTGCATCTGCAGGCGGGAATTTAACCCAAGAGTAGAATACCTCTGTTCTGAATGCTTTGTGTGCCTCAACCATGAAGGTAAACATCTCCACCCGTTGCCGGGAGGCCACGTTGTAATAATTTCATAGTAACTGTCTGTCTGCATTTTTTTGTAATATTTAGGGCCAGTACCTGCTCTTCAACATCCTAAGCTTGTTTAGCCATTGTCAGAGAAGAAGTATTTAGTTAAAAAATGTAGAGATATGGTATGCACAATGTGGGAACTTCTAATCCTCCGATCTTGAATAACCTACAGCCAATACATAGGGTATACCTACTCAGCTGAGGCAGATTTATTTCCCTTCCCACTTCGGACACCTCCGGTTTGGATGTGAGATGGGGTCTCTGAGAATGCACAACTGAACTACTCAGAATGCCCATTAAATAAAAACCCAACCAGCGTTGGTGGCGCCATGTCGTGTAGTTCCTACCAATCCATAGGATATGTGCATTGTTTGGACAACATAAACTAGGGGCTTGGTGTCTAGACTGATTCCGGACACCCCCAGAGGATATGTCGGCCTATAGACCAGTTAGCTCACAGTGCCACCGTAAGCCCTCCTGTCCTTATCAGGGAGTGATTGGTTTCTGACAACCACTGAATTTGACAACCCTGACCCCTCAGGGATCATAGAAACAGTACAGAACGTTTTGCTAAGTCACTCGTGCTCACTTTTTTCAGAGAAGTATTCAGATAATACACAGTGGGACTTTTTCACTAAGTTTATTGAACCAACGTTATTCTTGTATAAAATGCGTGTGCTGCAATGATTAGTAGACAGAAGCAAATAAAAGTGATTGAAGCACCAAAAGTGTACATAGTAGATATAGTTCTACCATGCTACTAAAATAGTGTATATATGCATGCACATAAAACAAGGCAGGAATATGGCATAGTCCTAGTCCTACTATGCAAACCCTACTCTAAGTGTACCTAGAGTGTGTGTAGGTACGAGCCAAGAATCCCCCCAAGGGACAATACAACCCCATTATCTGATGGGATAGAATGAAGGGTCACGTCTTGGTCACAAACTGGATAACCCTTACAAGATGTCAGAACGCTGCATGGTGAAGTCTCAGCATGCAGGGACCCTCAGTGTCAGCGGAAGAGCCTTCTCTACTAATCTATTGGGATGCTCATCTTTTATAATAGAAAGCAGCCTTGCGATATGCGTATAGATTAGTGATGTTATGGATATGTAGAAAGCTCTGTTGCCCTGTGGATGAAGATAAAGATGACATTTGTACATAGTGCGAAAAGAGACTTTGTGCATGATGTTTAGGGCAGTGTGATAATGTTGTGCGAAGCTAGATATGTAAACAAATTTAGTTTCAGGGAAACGAATTCAAGATTGTCGTGCACTCAAATATGTGTGAAATGTCACTGCTGAAATGTTATTGTGAGGACAATGTAAGTTCAGCGTGGGCAGGCAGCGATGGGCGGGAGCTAGACGGGCAACCAAAAGCAAATGCAAGCAGCCACGGGGAGATTAAGTGATTTGCCTGTAATCATAAAATGAGGAACTGAGCCGAGGCTAGGGTGATAATGTGGGGTCCTCTTGGGATGGGTATGGCATAAGGGTCAGAGCTGCCAACTATGTAGCTGTGAAACCGGGTTTGAGTTTCAGCGTCAGTTTAACATCCTTGATTCTGGGCAAATCAAGTAATCTCCATGTGCCTACAAAAATGAATGTGTCCTTGTGTAAAGTAACTGGTGCTAATGTAAAGCACTCTAATTCCTTCGGGTAGTGTTTGGCACTATATAAAACTGTACAAAAAAAAAGAATTGGTGCTTATGTTAAACCTCCAATATCTTCGGGTGGGGTTGGTGCTACATAAAACTGCGCAAAATACAAACAAATGTGAAAAGAAGAGTGAGGAAGGAGGGGGTCTGGGGGAAGAGGGGATCTTTGCAGCGAGAGTTCAGTGTGGGCAAGCAGCGATGGGCAGGAGGTTGATGGGCAAGCAACATCAAATGTGGGCTGCCACGGGGAGATTAAGTGATTTGCCTAAGTTTACAGTGTCCTGGTGAAAAGTAACTGATGTTAATGTAAAGCACTTCAATACCTTCGATGGCATTGGCGATATATAAAAGTGCATAAAAAAAGTAACTGGTGCTAATGTAAAGCACTTTAATACCTTCGGGTGGTGTTGGCACTATATAAAGGTTTACAAGAAAAATGTGAAAGCAGATTCGGAGGAGGAGGGGATCTGTGCAACAAAGTTTAACAGGGCAAGCAGCGATGGGCGGGAGGTGAGCGGGCAACCAACTGCAAATGTGGGCTGCCATGGGGAGATTACGTGATTTGACCTTAATCACAAAATGTGGAATTGAAGCAGAGGCTAGGGAGACAATGTGGTGTTCTCTTGGGAGAGGATGTGTAGTAAGGGCCACAGCTGCTGACTATCGAGGTGGGAAATCGGGTTCAAGTTTTGGCATTTGCTTAACATCCTTGATTCACTTAATCTCCCCGTGCCTACAAAACTTAATGTGTCCTTGAATAAAGAAATTGGTGCTAATGTAAAGCACTCCAATATCTTTGGTGGTGTTGACGCTATATACAACTGTTAAAAAAAAACAAAAAGAATCACACTCTTAGGCTGGTTTACTGTATTGAACATAAGGAAATACATCGCATCGGCAACCACAATAAAAGGACTACTTTAGCCATGGACACTGAGGGGGCAAGCAGACCTTGATGACATCAAGACTCAGCCTGCTTCCTTTGAAGAGAATTCAAGTTAAGCAACAATGGCGCACAGAAACAGTTCACTGGTGAATGCAGAATAAGTATGAAAGTGTCCAACAGGAGAAATTTGACAAAATAGAGTCCCACCCTATGGTATGAGAATCAACAAGGTGACACATGAACAGTTCAATCATTTCACACAGGAGAAACATGGCTATGCAATTACAGTAGAAGACACAGGTACTTTAGAAGCTCTGACATGCCCTGTGATAACCCATGCCTGATTCACTTGAGGTTTGATTTTCCAGCTATAAACACCATTGTCGAACAACCACGTATGGTGTAAACATGCACACACACAGCTAGTAGCCACACAGGTGGAAGATGAACAGAGACTACACTTGTACCAAGTAATAGCAGCCATGCACACATGCTCCAATCAGCAAGTCAGCTATACACTAACATGATGTTAATAGAAAGAACACCACCACTCACTAGAACAAAACAGACTGTGTGGGGGTTTAAAGCAGTGAGGTGGTCAGGAGTGGGGGTGATTTGTGAATGGGGCAAGCACCAGGAGGTTTGAGGGAGCAAGCAGAGACAGGAGGGAGGAGGTGGGGGAAACGGAATGCAGCAACAAAGGGATAAGCAGGATGAGGAGGGGGTAATCTCTGGACAGGGCATGAGGGGGGAGTGGGAGGAGATGGAGCTGGTAAATGCACCAGCACTAAGTAGAGTACTGAAAAAGAAAGAAAAAAGTAGATCCTAAAATGGTCGTAAAAAGTGGAGCAGTGGATGTTTACAAGTATTTGGTCCACTCTCAGAGGGGAGGGCTAAACACAAGAAGAGACAGGACTATGCATGCCAGGGACAAATGGTGATAAAGACTATGAGACAGATGATGGAGTGAGCAAATGGGAAGCCTGTGGGTGGGCTGAAGCCCACAGATTAAATGCAACATGTCTCTTCGAGACAGCGCATGTGCTGCCTAGCGGAGACATAAAAAAAAACAGAAATTCACTAAAAACAAAGGTTACAGGAAGTTATAGCTAGGTTCATATTTTATATTCATGAAACCATAGAAAAGCAGCAGTTATAGTTATACTTATCGGAAGAAACTATTACTCGTGCCCTAAGGTGACTATAACTTGTGCCCTCGCCATCCACTGCTAATTAGCCCACATATTACATCAGTCCTGACATCTTCTATGATATCATTGATATTTTCACTGCAACATTTGCAATAAAATTATTGATGATAAAGCTGTGCATGGCGGCGGCACAAGTTATAGTTACCTTAGGGTATGAGTTATAGTGTCTTCAGATAAGTATAACTATAACTGCTGAATTTCTGTGGTTTTGTGTATGTAAAATCTGAACCTTACTATAACGTCTCTGTGACCTTTGGTTTTTAGTTAAAATATATATATATATATATATATATATATATATATATATATTCACTGAAAAAACCATAGGTTTCAGGGGCGTTATAGTTAGTTGGACATTTCACTCGTACAACACCATAGAAATTCCCCCGTTATAGTTAGTTCAGCTAACTATAACTCGCGCGCCTGCAATGCACTGCTGATGACGTCACATATTACATCACGCATGACATGGTCAGTGACATCAGTCATGGCATCACTGATGACATCTCAAATGACATCACTGATGACATCACTGATGACATCATCCTTGTGATAGAGTGGCAGACCTCCTCTCACCCTAATATAACCTTTGATACACACACTCAAAAATACAAACTAACATTTTCAAAACAATGGACATACCAATACCAGTTACAACACACCTATTCAGTAATTCCAAGATCTACACACACATCCACTCATTCACCAACAGTCCCTATACAGTCACTCATACATGTACTCACTCATCATATGTACTCATACACCTATACATCCGGTTACACACCGCCACTCATCCATAGAGTTACTCACACACATGCAAACAAAGTATCAAACATCCATTTACTTGCATATAAAGTTATACACACACTACCACACTTACTTCTACAGAAACTTACACATACTTACTCTCTTAAACAATCACTTATAGAAACACCTACTTATTTGTACAGGAACTCTTCCAATCTCTCACTCTCACATATACTCACTTATATACACCAATACTCACATATACTAGTTTAAAACATATGTAGTTACTCATAAAGACACTATTGAGACAGTCATTCAATCACTAACACACCCATACACATACTCATCCACCTATACAGTCCTGCACACATGCTGTCTTCAACACATACAAACAGTGAGTCACTCATTCATGCATCTATGCACTAAGTAATACCCCCACCGAACCATACACACACTCAGACACTCATACTGATACTCAAAAAACCAACTGATAACCCATATAGACACTCATGTAGCTACTCACCAACCCATGCAGCCACTTATACACAAAGTGAGAGACTGATACAGATATTTTCATATTTAAACATTACTCACTAACCCATGTATTCACTAAGATACACTGTCAGTTATACAATCAATTTTACAAAAAAAAATCATCCATTTAGACACTTATATACCCATTTATTCTTCCATCGACCTTGAGATATACATATATAAAACATATTTAATTTTCAGAAAAACACACATTCACTGGATGATGTCATCAGTGATGTCATCAGTGATGTCATTTGAGATGTCATCAGTGATGTCATGAGTGATGTAATATGTGACGTCATCAGCAGTGCATTGCTGGGCGCGCAAGTTATAGTTAGCTGAACTCACTATAACGGGGGAATTTCTATGGTTTTGTACGAGTGAAATGTCCAACTAACTATAACGCCCCTGAAACCTATGGTTTTTTCAGTGAATTTCTAAGGTTTTTTAAATGCTAATTTCTAACTATAACGTGCCTGTAACCTATGGTTTTTTCAGTGAATTTCTAAGGTTTTTTAAATGCTAATTTCTAACTATAACGTGCCTGAAACCTATGGTTTTTTCAGTGAATATATATATATATATATTTATTATACTATGTATACATGTGAAAATGTCTCGGTCCCCTGTTTGCCTCGGTGGCATGGAAAAAATGGGTGGAACTGACGTCAGCACGCCGACGAGGTCCTCTTATGGCTCCGATGACGTCATACGGTGTCGCGAGCGGAGCCGTGCTCGTTGACGTGGGAGAGCTAGGAAAGAATTTCCGTGGAATGCTGGTGCAGGGGATATTCACCTAAGTGTTCAGGCTAGTCCTTTGGGAGCAACTGTTTATGTTGCCACTCCAGAAACCGAAACCGGTGAGCTGAGGGCAGAGGCCCTGCAGATGGCACACGAGGTGCGGTGCCCAGTCGTGTGCACCGGCGGGGCAGAGAAGTGACAAGCACCACAACCCACAAAAAAGGTAACGAGGGCACTGAATAACACAAGATCTTCTCTTTGTATCTGGCAGGAACAACAAAGTTAAAATGCCCTAGTACCAAAATGTAGAATTAGTGCTACAACGGTCTTCAAGAGGACCTGCGATGCCGCTTCTGCCTCCCGTACCCTGGAGGCGGCACATGGGTCACGCGGTACGGTCATACTGCGGTGGGACGCACACTCGTTGACCTCTCATGGCACTGCTCCACACTTCAGGGAGGACGCTTTCCATTAGCTATGTTTTCTGATGACATGTCGCGCCGGCCCCGTCCAACAACAGAACTCCTTTAGATCCAAACAGACTCTTCCACTCTCTCACCGGAAGTGAAACCAGGCCACGCGGACACTTTCACAATACAACAGCCGGGAATGCACTTTTTGGTAAAAAAAACACATTCCTTCCTCCTAATTAATCAAATCAACGTCTCACTGAAGAACAGGGGCCAGCTTCGATCGGTAAACAGCCGTTACAACGACTTTTTTACTTTACGATACCATTACAACGCATGCATTACCACGCATGTGTTGTACATCACAAAGTCATTTCTACGCATTTTTTTAGAACGCATGGTCATTTACCACGCATGCCTTTACAACGAATTTTGTTGTAAAGGTATGTATGGTAAATGACCATGCGTTCTAAAAAACATGTAGACGATCCATGTCGTTGTAAGGAAACAGAGGCTGTTCCGTTTCCTCACAACGACGTGCACCGCCCTCAGAGATGACGTGAAGCAGGAACCACGAGGAGAGAGGAACCATGAGGAGTGAGAGGTAAGGGGGATTGGGCATGGGGTGGGGGTTTCTTTTCTAGGGTTTAGGGTAGTGCAGTGGTGTTTGGGTGGTGTAGGGGGTCGTGCTGGGGTAGTGTTTTAGGGTTTAGGGTAGTGCAGTAGTGTAGGGGGCGTGCTGGGGGTAGTGTTTTAGGGTTTAGGGTAGTGCAGTGGTGTATGGGTAGTGTAGGGGGTCATGCTGGGGTAGTGTTTTAGGGTTTAGGGTAGTGCAGTGGTGTTTGAGTAGTGTAGGGGGTCATGCTGGTGGTAGTGTTTTAGGGTTTAGGGTAGTGCAGTGGTGTTTGTGTAGTGTAGGGGGTCATGCTGGGGGTAGTGTTTTATGGTTTAGCGTAGTGCAGTGGTGTTTGGGTAGTGTAGGGGGTCGTGCTGGGGGTAGATTTAGGGTTTAGGGTAGTGCAGTGGTGTTTGGGTAGTGTAGGGAGTCGTGCTGGGGGTAGTGTTTTAGGGTTTAGGGTAGTGCAGTGGTGTTTGTGTAGTGTAGGGGGTTGTGCTGGGGGTAGTGTTTTAGGGTTTATGTTAGTGCAGTGGTGTTTGGGTAGTGTAGGGGGTAATGCTGGGGTAGTGTTTTAGGGTTTAGGGCAGTGCAGTGGTCTTTGTGTAGTGAAGGGGGTCATGCTGTGGGTAGTGTTTTAGGGTTTAGGGTAGTGCAGTCGTGTTTGTGTAGTGTAGGGGGTCGTGTTTTAGGGTATAGGGTAGTGCAGTGGTGTTTGGGTAGTGTAGGGGGTCATGCTGGGGTTAGTGTTTTAGGGTTTAGGGTAGTGCAGTGGTGTTTGGGTAGTGTAGGGGGTCGTGCTGGGGGTAGTGTTTTAGGGTTTAGGGTAGTGCAGTGGTGTTTGTGTAGTGTGGGAGGTCATGCTGGGGGTATATTTAGGGTTTAGTGTAGTGCAGTGGTGTTTGGGTAGTGTAGGGAGTCGTGCTGGGGGTAGTGTTTTAGGGTTTAGGGTAGTGCAGTGGTGTTTGGGTAGTGTAGGGAGTCGTGCTGGTGGTAGTGTTTTAGGGTTTAGGGTAGTGCAGTTATGTTTGGGTAGTGTAGGGTGTCGTGCTGGGGTAGTGTTTTAGGGTTTAGGGTAGTGCGCCCAACCAGCCACAATATCCGTGGACAAAGGGGATCCTGACTCTTTGGAACGCTCCGTCAATTGAATAATTTGGGTCAAGGGCCCTACCACGTCCAAGTCCTATCAATTCCTTTCTTGGGATCCCTCATATACTTGGAGAAAAAGGTACATAGTTTCTCATCAATTTCAGGCGTGTGTGCCACCTTTCCCTTCAGTGAGGGCCTGGGGCATTCTCCCCTCATCCTATTCCTGACCTCCCTTTCAAGGGGTTGATGGATTTTCCCCACCACAGACTCTGCCACTTTGGCGTCAGGTGTCCACTCTGCCGACCTAGGATGGTAAATTTGGGTAGGCTCGAACATGTCCGAGTGGACCCCGTCCCCAACCGGGGACTGAGAGGAGTGGGACTCTGGACGCCAGGGACGCCCCGAGTCCTTATCCTCATCGGAGGAGAAATCGTCCTCCGATACACCCTCTCCCTCTAAGGGAAACCCGCCGTCGGGGTCTACAATAGTGGTGACTGTCGCAATTTTCTCCGGGCTCCTCCTCCTCCCGGCAGGGTGCATGTTTTAGCGTTTGCGCACTCTTGAGGAAGGTCTCCGTAAGTTTATCAAATCCTTCCAAGTGCCCCGCGTTATGCTTAACGGCCCTTTTATTCCCCATCTGGGAGCTACTTGGACCCGCCACCACCAGATCTGGGTCACTGAACACCCCAGGGATGCTTTTCGCCAGCTTATCAACCTGATCCCTAAGAGGAGCCAGCGCCCTAGAAATAGCCAGAGAGAGGGCTTGGTCCAATGCTGGAGGGAGAAGTTGGGGGGCCATTCCTCCTCCACTTCCTGGTAGGAGGAGTAAAAATGGTCTTCTGGAAAAGACATGATAGCAGAGGGTGTGAGCACAGAACAAATGCCCTTAAAATCCTTAAGACAGCCCCCTCGCCGGTGCTCCAACAGCTGGGCTTTCCCCGAAGCTGTTATAAGAATAGAATGAGGCGCAATACCAATTACCACCACCAGGGGGCGATGGTCACTAACGTGGTCGTGTGGGGAAATCACCACGTAGCGGTGTCAAAATTAGGCGAGGTTTGGTCGGGAATCAAGCGGACACTAAAGGAGTGACCGGATTCCCAAACGCGCGTAAAGACCAGCGGGAGCGCTCAACGGAGCTGCCTCGCTCGGACCAGACGCGCCTGACAGGATCTCACCGCGAGCAGAGCACACAGCGGGAGAAACTGCGAGTGGGAGAACACGCTCGGGCAAGAGCCTGCTGCTTAGGGAATATGAAACAATACCAAGACAATAATGCTAATAACGTGCACAAGAAACCGCTATACAAACAGCAACAATGTCCGATTAAGCCAAGAATGTAAGGAATGCACTTAAATGACGAGCAGTGAAGAAAGAGGAAGCGGAAGGGACGTCACGATATTATATACGATGGACTGTGATATGATTGGATATAGTTGCCTTGGAGACTACCCCCTAATGGTTCATGGGTTGTGTAGTCTTTTGTTTAATGATTGTTGTGTTACGTTTTCTTTGAACTGCTATGCAAATAATGTGAGGAAAGATATGCATAATCCTCGCCTCCGTCCTGCCATAGAATTCATTAAACTTTATTTGATCTGATTTAGAAACATAGATCATAAAAGTGTACATAAAAACAGTAAATCCTCTTTCCTAATACAATACAGTGAGAATTAATTAAAACCAGTAGGTAAAAACGGGTGTTACAAAGCCCGGTTCAGAGCAACTTCAGGTTAACAGAATCGTAAAGTTCAATGTTTCGCAAGATCAATCTCATGTACTTCGTGCAAAATACGCAATAAGGGGTCCAAGTAAGATGTAACGCTCCAATACCTGACCAGTTTGCACTATATAAAACTGCAGAAAAAATAAAAATAAAAAGTGTTTTGCACACTTCTGTCATTGGGCTATATGTGGGCTACATCTGGGTGATATTTGTGCTACATTTGGGCTCTTTTTCTCTGGTGGCCATCTTGGGAGACTTATTTGTTATGAAGTTTCCTAATTTCGTCATTTACTGCAGTCTCCTCAGTAGGAAATGCTTTCAGTTTTTACTTTGATTCCATCAAGAAGGCATTCAGATGTGTCACACAATTGCCATAAATTCAGAATGTTAGCACTCTAGTTGTTCATTAGATCACTGTAGTAAAGCTACTGCTCACCAGGGAGTTAACTGGAAGTCTACTGCTGGTATTGAAAGTGATTGTTTCAGTCTGCATGTCAGAATTTTCTAATGAAATAGAAGAGGATTTGAGATCTCACTTAAAACATGCCCTAAATTTTCTTTCTGCAGCACTAACCATAATTTCTATGGCAAAATGAACCCCCTCATTTTGTTCCTTTTTAAATTAAATGTTTTAAGTGTTACCAGTTTATTCCAATCAAGATGGCTTCAGGTGTGCCATAATTTTGTCATAAGTAAGACTGTTAGCGCTCTAGTTGTTCTTTAGAACACTCTGGGAAGCTGCAGTAGAACACAAAGGCATCAACTGACAGGCTGCTCCTGTTGAAATATAACAGGAAGATATTTGAGATCTCACTTAAAACATGTCCTAATTTTTCTTTCTACAGCACTAACCATAATTTCTATGACAAAATGAACCCCCTCATTTTGTTCCTTTTTAAATTAAATGTTTTAAGAGTTACCAGTTTATTCCAATCAAGATGGCTTCAGGTGTGCCATAATTTTGTCATAAGTAAGACTGTTAGCGCTCTAGTTGTTCTTTAGAACACTCTGGGAAGCTGCAGTAGAACACAAAGGCATCAACTGACAGGCTGCTCCTGTTGAAATATAACAGGAAGATATTTGAGATCACACTTGAAACATGTCCTAATTTTTCTTTCTACAGCAATAACCATAATTTCTATGACAAAATGAACCCCATCATTTTGTTCCTTTTTAAATTAAATGTTTTAAGTGTTACCAGTTTATTCCAATCAAGATGGCTTCAGGTGTGCCATACCTTTGTCATAAGTAAGGCTGTTAGCACTCTAGTTGTTCTTTAGAACACTCTGGGAAGCTGCAGTAGAACACAAAGGAATCAACTGACAGTCTCTGCCCTTGTTGGATGTACATGTTTTAATGAGAATGTCAGACTTCATTCTCACATGACTGAGAAAGATAATGTGAATTTACAGAAAATATGCTCTCATTTTAGCTTCTGGAGCACCTTCCAAAACTGTATGGGACAAGCATGTGAAAATAGTTTTCTCTCAAACATGATTCATGATATCCCAGCAGAAGGTTTTTCACAGGTT
Organism: Calotriton arnoldi; assembly: GCA_963921515.1. Taxonomy (NCBI): domain Eukaryota; kingdom Metazoa; phylum Chordata; class Amphibia; order Caudata; family Salamandridae; genus Calotriton; species Calotriton arnoldi. Next base: position 130,789 of record CAWUFW010016617.1, on the reverse strand, counting down.
AAAATCACCTTAGAACACACCACAATTCCTGAAATTAGTATGGTACCATCAACAAATGAATTCTAATGTAACTAAAGTCTGTTATCACCCTTTATAGTTCTCCTTTTGGTAACCCTCAAAATCTTCGATTCACTACAATGCATTTCAATGGGGTACTATCATTTATATTGGTCCCAAGATGGCTGCCAGCAATTCCAGGATGAAGTGCTGACAGCCAATCAGATCTCACGATGACATGTGTGGTTAGGCTCCGCCAAGATATATATGTGTTTTCTTTTCAAATTTCTCAGGAACTACTGAACGGATTTACACCATTTAACCAAAAGGCATGACTCTGAACCAAGGGCTACATTTTGCCAAATTTGGTGTAATTCCGTTCAGCAGTTCGGGCTGTAGCTGCGACTAAAGGTTCCTATGGAAAATTGCATGGGGAAAACATGTTTTGGGACCCCCCTTTTTTCTCGGCCCCCACTTGACGAATTGCCCCGAAACTTTCAGGATAGGAGCGTACCGGAGCGCCCCACGAGTTTTGAAAATTTCGCGAAGATTCATCAACCGGCGCCAAAGTTATTGGAAATAGAATGTTGTGAATTTCCTATGGAAAATAGGTCCTAACTATAACTACCTACTGGCGACCGCCAGTAGGTAATATATATATGTATATATATATATATATATATATATATATATATATATATATATATATATATATATATATATATATATATATATATATATATATATATATATATATATATAGATACAGTTTCACTTACCTGCGATATACTTAGATTTTTGTTGTAAAGGTATGCGTTCTAAAGGCATATGCGTGGTAATGACTTGCGTGGTAAAGGCAATGCATGGTAAAGGCATGAGTGGTAATGGCATTCGTGGTGTTGTCATACATCTGCCGTGGAAGGCAGCCGGCAGAAAATTGCTCTAAGGTTCTCATGGCTTTTTTACCACCCTTCCCGTAGGTAGTCACCACTGATCATATTACTCGGTCCTTCTGCTGGATCAGAACTGTCATTCACTGTATCACTGGGTTTAGTCACTATAGTTACTGTTGACTGATTCACCACAGGCTCTTTTACCACAGGCTTGTCACTAGCCTCAGCTTGTCTTTGAGACATTTCTACACTTTGAGACTCTTGTTGATACCTGGGTGCAGTTTTCTCCTCATTCTGCTACTTGAGGGTGATCAGACACTTGATTCTGCAGATCTGTAGTTGCCATCACCACTTCTCCACCACTGTGTCTTACTTTTTGATGACCAGGATCAATTGGAAGGGGCTATGCCAACGGGGTTCCAGGCTCGATTTTCTGATGTGCTTCTTCTCCAGCACCCAGTCACCAGGACTGAAGTCATGGCACTGGTCTTGGCTAAGGAGGGCAGTTGCTGCTTTGACCTGGTGAGACACAGAAACCAACCACATAGGCCAGTCCTTTGCAGTAGTTGAGAACATTGTCATCTGAAATATTCACAGGTGCATTAGCAGGCACAGCAGGCAAGCTCATGGCTCTTCCCATGAAGAATTTATGTTGTGACAATGCTGTACCCTGATCAGAGATACTCTTAAGAGTCATCGACATCAGACGCACACACTTTAGCAAGATGGGATTTCAGTATTCCATTGATTTGTTCAGCAGTCCATAATGCTTCAGGCGGTAACTACAGTACAGTCTCTGCTCCACCTGTATGGCTACACACAGAATTCTCAGTACTTCATTATTGAAATGAGTTCCATGTTCAGAATCAAGAGATACCGGAAATTCAAACCAGGGAATCAATTCGCGCAGCAGTAGCTACAGTGAGACTGTTATTCCTCCTAGTCAAGTATGCTTCCACACAGAAGGGCAAGATAAATTTCACAGCTAAAACATATCGCAGCCCACTGTACATGGGTATTTCAATAAAATCTACCTGCATATGATTGAAGGGACCACCTGCTCTTCCTACATGTCTCAGTGTGACAAGTGTTCTCCCTCCCACATTTAGCTGCTGACATGTCACACACCGGTGACATAGGTTCTCGCCATCACCCTGAAACACAGGTAAAACCAATTTTGCATGAACCACCGCACCATGACGTCCATACCTATGTGTGTGGAACCATGTAAATGACTGACCAGAGGTGACAATAGGCTGGCTGGCAAAACAGGTCTTCCAGCTGCAGAAACCCAAATCTCATCCTCACTCTTCACACACCCTCCTCCGACCCATCCCTGCTGCTTACTCTCTGGTGCTTCTTCCTGCAGTCCCTCAACATCCCACATATCAGCAAATGTTAACAGTAGGTTTACGGTGATCTTGCATGCAGATTCATTTCAATACTCTCCATTGAAGACACAGGACCCATGAGTGCAGTATCAGGCAACTTTGTCAGCATACCGATTTCCGGGAGTGACGTAATCCTTTCCACTCCTGTGTGCTATGCACTTCACAGTTGCTATCTCAAGAGGCTGTACAAAGCCTCAAGCACTTTACTCACATATCTCCCATTCCTAGTAGGAGACCCAGAAGTTTTCATAAATCCCCTCTGCGACCACAACTGCCCAAAAACATGAACAACACCAAAGCCATACTGGCTATCAGTGTAAATGGTTACAATCAATTGATCCGAAACAGCATGCTCTAGTAAGAGCAACCACTTCAGTCAATTTGGCAGAGGTCACATCATGCAACCAGAATGCTTTGACTACACCTTCTATGGTGCAGACAGAATAAACAGCTCTCAGATTTCCACTATCATCTCTCAAGCATGAGCCATCCGCAAACATTACATAATCTGGCTCTTCTAGGGGTTCGTCATTGATATCAGGCCTAGCTTGGTGCAAAATCCTGTCACATCTTTGCAATAATGTTCACTCCCCCATCCCTTTTTATTTTCAGGAACTGGCAACAATGTAGCAGAATGTAAGTAAGAACACCATTTTAACATAATATTGTCAGCCACCAGTCTGATTTGCTTATTTCTGGTAAGGTGACTATTAGATGCTGAGACTTTGTGGGCCTGATTCACAGAACTAACTTACATCAAAATCCTAAACTTACAACAATTTTGGTATTCACAGAATTAATTTACACATTTGGGTATTCACAGAATGAACTTACACATTTGGGTATTCACAGAATGAACTTACACATTTGGGTTTTCACAGAATGAACTTACAACAATTGTGGTATTCACAGAATGAACTTACACATTTGGGTATTCACAGAATGAACTTACAACAATTTTGGTATTCACAGAATTAACTTACTCATTTTGGTATTCACAGAAGGCACTTACTCATCAATGAGTAAGTGCCTTCTGTGAATACCAAATGTGTAGAGTTACACAAAATGTGTAAGTTACACAAAATGTGTAAGTTACACAAAATGAGTAAGTTACACAAAATGTGTAAGTTACACAAAATGTGTAAGTGTCTTCTGTGAATACCAAAATGAGTAAGTTTATTCTGTGAATACCAAAATGAGTAAGTTCATTCTGTGAATACCAAAATGTAGTAAGTTTAGGATTTTGTCGTAAGTTAGTTCTGTGAATCGGGCCCTCTGTGTGTAAGACGTTCTTCCACTTGGTAGGATGGGTGAATACGATGTCGATGTATCCCATGATGTGTGCAGGCCCAACAACAGCAATACCAATAAAAGCAGTGTCAATGTATGCCATAACCTGTGCCAGCACAACAATGTCAATGCTCATAAATGCGATGTCAATGAATGCCATGAACTATGCATGCACAACAGTGTCAATATTCATAAATGTAATGTCAATGTATGTCATAATCCATGCACGCATAACTATGTCAATACCAGTAGAACCAATGTCAATGTACACCATGATCAAGACATGCATAGCAATGCGAATATCAGTAAAGACAATATCAATGTACGCTATGACAACTGTGCACACAATATTAAGGATGTCAATAAAAATGATATCAATGGTTGCCACATTATTCATAGGAGTTTTAACGAACTCATATCATTGTTGTCGGATTTATTCAAGGTGACCTCCCCATCAACCAGAGTCAGAGATACGTGGTCAGAAAGGCCCTGTGACCCACACCCAGGGTTATTGAGTGACAGGTCACAGGTGGGGTCTTGCTTAGCCCACAGACAAACACGCACCCAGGGAAAACCCTGATCCCCCCACTGATAGACAGTTGCACCACAAACAGGTCCGAGGAAATTGGCCTCAAGAAAACACGTTTGGCCAGAGGGTGCATTCCACAAAGTCACAAAGCTAGATGCCGCATGTAGATAGAAACACTCAACCAACCAGGACATGACATGCACACCACACAAGGTGATCACACGCTCCTACACCAGACTTTTGGAAACATACGCACTGGCCCATATTAGCTCTCCCTGAGATCAAGAGCTATCTGTGTCCCATATCAGATGACCAAAGTTAATATTTATGACTATGATGCCTTTCAAGGAATGTCAAAGTGTTTTATTGCACCCTTCAAAATGTATGTATGTGCAGCCCTAACTTCTGTGCTGTGAGACTGTCTTCTGGCGCGCCTCTGTCGATACACTCCCGGCCGCTGCTTTCAACTAAACCAACTTGTTCCTGTTTTGCCAAACACCTCTTGTCTTTTCATTCATTTAAGGTAAAATAATATTTGAGCAACACACAGAATGTGGAACCATCACTGTGAGTCGATATTCCATAACTAGGGCCTCACTCTGCTGTATGTTGATACCTACCTCTGCCACGGCCTTTAGGCAACCAGACAATCCTGCAGATACCAGGTACCACTCTGTGGAAATTTAGGTGATTTTTGAATCACCCGGGGTTTATGTGAACACTGAAAGAGCACACCTGTATCTCTCACTAAAATGAACTATTTACTATAGTCTGGCATTCCTAGATTCGGGGCGCAACAAAGACTTTCTCTCAGCTCTAGGAAGAGATTCATGCTTTCATTTGCTCAAGGTAGAGGATCAGACACATCCTTGTGTGTCAGCCTCCACAGAGGCTTGGCCACTAGGGAAATGTTGGCTATCCACTCGCAACAATAACCCATTGCTCCCAGAAACATTCTAACTTCTCTCTGCGTAGTGGGAGGGTTAATTTTCAGAATAGCAGATATCCTCTCCTGTGACACCTTCCTGGTTCCTTTCTTGATATGATGTCTTAGATACAGGACTTCCTTCTGTCAGTGCTGTAAATTGCTCGCTGACAATTTATGTCCATTTTCAGCCAAACAATTTAGTGGGGCATTGGTGTCTTGTTTGCATACTTCTTGCAACATCGATGCCACTAATAGGTCATCAATGTAAAGGAAAATAACTGAATTACATGGTAGCTTCATAGATTCCAGATTCAAGATCTGGTTGAAAATCAAGGGATTCTCTGACTACTCTTGTGGAAGTCGAAACCATACCAAAATTATATTTTGGAACCAGAACGTGAAGAGAAAGGGACTCTCTTTGTGTAGTGGGATGAAAAAGAATGCCTGATACAAATCAGTCATTGTGAACCACTGGGCTTCACAAGGTATCTGAAACTGTATTATAGCAGGATTTGGTACCACGAGACAACATGGGCCAACAATATTATCAATTTTTCTCAGATCCTGCACAATTCAGTATTTTCAACTAGGATTTTTCAGACCCATGATCCAGGAGTTTCAAAATGTCTTGTTGTATCATGAATTCAATCGCAGAGGTGATTCTGGCCCAATTTCTGGTGAAAGATTGTACTGGGGCATTCGGGGATACTCTTTGTTTCATTTAGCTGTTAATTGCACTTACTCTACCCCTTATGAAATGTCCTTTTCAGAGACGTCCCAAACTTCATGATTGCTGAATCTTTCAGATTAGAGGGAAAATCATTTACTGTCCGAGATCATCTGCGGCGTACCCCAGGGATCGTCCCTCAGCCCAACACTGTTCAACATCTACATGGCCCCGCTCGCACGCATCGCCAGACAACACGACCTCAACATTATCTCCTACGCCGACGACACTCAACTGATCCTCTCCCTCACCAAGGACCCCTCGCCGCCAAAGCCAAACTCCATGACGGAATGAAGGCCGTCGCCGATTGGATGAAGATCAGCCGACTAAAGCTGAACACGGACAAAGCGGAGGTCCTCATCCTCGGCTCCAACCCCTCAGCCTGGGACGACTCCTGGTGGCCAACGACGCTGGGAGCAGCCCCGACACCCACCGACCACGCACGCAACCTGGGAGTCATCCTCGACTCAACGCTCTCCATGACCAAGCAAGTCAACGCAGTCTCCTCCTCCTGCTTCAACACCCTCCGCATGCTTCGCAAGATCTACAGGTGGATCCCGACAGACACAAGAAGAACAGTCACCCAGGCCCTCGTCAGTAGCAGACTAGACTATGGGAACGCCCTCTACGCGGGAGCCCCGGCCATGCTCATCAAGCGACTACAACGCATACAAAACGCCTCCGCACGACTGATCCTCGACGTACCACGCCACAGCCACATCACCCCCCACTTGAGGAACCTGCACTGGCTCCCCGTCGACAGGAGGATCACCTTCAAACTCCTCACCCACGCACACAAGGCACTCCACAAAACTGGCCCAGCCTACCTCAACAGACGACTCTTCTTCTACGTCCCCAACCGCCAGCTCCGCTCCGCCGACCTCTCCCTCACCACCGTCCCCCGCATTCGAAGAACAACCACCGGCGGCAGATCCTTCTCACACCTCGCCGCCAAGACCTGGAACACCCTTCCACTAAGCCTACGAAAGACCCAAGACCTGCTGACCTTCAGGAGGCTACTCAAGACCTGGCTATTCGACCAGTAGCAGCATCCCCCCCCATCCCTCTCCCCAGCGCCTTGAGACCCTCGCGGGTAAGTAGTGCGCTCTACAAATTCTGTGATTGATTGATACTGTCATCATCCGAAACAAGCCAACGGTCATCCCCTGTTTGCCAGCTTGGAATCCACATCCTCATCTTGGGTCTGAAATACGACACCCTCAGGTGTACAATACATTGTACAATTTAACTTGCAGAGTTGCTCCCTGCCGAACAGGTTGACTGGACTCAAATAACACACTACAAACTGATGATCCTTTTCAAAGGATCCCATCTTTTCAGTAACCGCTTCTGACACTGGGATTATGATATGTTTATTGACAACACCTGCAAGTTTGACTTGTGTCCTCAAGAGGAGCAGGTTTGGGACTTCCACTGTCTTAACAATGGAACAGGTAGCATAGGTGTCGACCAAAATTGACACCTGGTAGCCATTCACCTCAGCTTCCATAAATGGGCCATACTGTCCTACCTCCAAGACTGCACAAACTATGCAATCTTCCTCCCCTCTCAGGCACTGTCATTGTGATTAGCCAGACCCATAGTCTTCATAAATGTTGAAGACTGGGAACTGTGGGAACCTGGCACGATTCTCTAAGAGATTATAGGTAGCTTTTGGAACTTGGTTTGTATTGAACCTCAGGTTTCCTAGATTGTGGTGCGCCATTGGGTCTTGCAGTAACAGCACCATCGGGGCTTGGGACTTCTGTATCATTGGGGCCATTGATATCTTAGGATTCTCAGGTCTCTGCATCTACATGTCCTGTATCTGCATCAAATTTACATTTTGCATTGACCATCACTTGACATTCTGTTAGGGTTAAGTTGGTACTCCCTCTTCCTATGGCCAAACCTATCACAATAATGACTCAGATTATACAGTTTAAGACTTACTACATCGATTCCAGTGCTCAGGTCAATCAGAACACCACAACCTCTACATTGTGGAACAATGTTCCCATTTTGCACCACTTGTACTCTGCCTTGAAATCCAATTCCCTACATTCTGCTACCAACACTATTAGTGTAGCCTGCATTTCCCATGTGGAGACCACTCTAGAATACTGTTTGAAATGGGGGTCTCTAATTAGCAGGTTGTTACCCTGTCCAAGTAGGGACCCTTCTTCCTAGTCAGGATAAGGGGGATACACTACTGAAATAACCCCTGCTCACCCCCTTGGTAGCTTGACACGAGCAGTCAGGCTTATTTCAGAGGCAGTGTATAAAGCATTTCCATATAACATACAGTAATACAGTGAAAACACTACAAAAGAACACCACACCAGTTTAGAAAAATATCCAATATTTATCTGTGAAAAACAAGACCAAAACTATGAAAATCCAACATACAATAATCAAAATATGCACTATGCAAGCATAGACTTAAAAATGCAATTACTTGAAGTCATTAGCTCTGTCTGGTGCTACAGCGGTGCTGAAAACAACCAAATACAACAGTTTTGGTCGACGCGTCATTGCGGACCAGCATCGGTGTCAGAAGACTTGTAAACAGTACCTTTTGTTCCGGCTGACCACGGCGGTGTGGGCCGGTGGCAGTGGTCGTCGAGGTTGTGGTGTGAAGTGAAGCGGTGCGGTGTGCAGTGCCCTCAGGTCACGGTGCAGGCAGCGGCTCAGTGGTGATTGTCCAGCGGCGTCGGTGAGACCAGGCCTGTGGTGCAAAGCGGGGTGGTGCTCTTCGCGGTGCTGATGGTCACGGTGCAAGCTGGGGCGTCCATCGAAGATCGGCGGTTATTGGGGCTGGCGTTGGTGGGCCATGGCTGCAGGGTGTGGGATGGGGCGGTGCTTTGTGTAACTTACGAGCAGTGCTCCCCGACCATGGTGCAGACGCAGCAGTGATGTCAGCTGGCATTGGCGTTGCTCGTGAGACCAGGGTGGCAGAGTGAAGCAAGGTGGTGTGGAGTACGGTGCCCACAGGTCATGGTGCAAGCAGTGGCTCAGTGGCAGCGGCGGTGGCCATTGGTGAGACCAGGGTTGTGGTGCAAAGTGTGGCAGTGCGCTCTGCGGTGCCTTTAGATCACGGAACGGCCGGCGGTCTTGGTGGCAGTGTCGGGTCACAGTTTCTCTCTGTGGCAACTGAGACACGCGGTCTCAGAGGCAGTAACCAGAGGAAGGTGAAGTCTTTGCTGTTCCTGAGACTTCTTGAACAGGGGGCAAGCTCTACCTCAAGCCCTTGGAGAAACTCAAACAAAGAAGTTGCAGAAAGTTAAGTCCAGTCCTTTCTCTGTCCAAGAAGCAGCCACTGCAGGCCAACACAGCAAAGCACACAGCAAAGTGGTAGTTCCTCCTCACAGCTTCTCCAGCTCTTCTTCTTGGCAGGTTTTGAGTCCAAAAGAGTTCTAAAATTCTGGGGTCTGGGCCCCAATATTTATACACCATTTCTCTTTGTTCTCTTGTGGCAGAGAGTGTCTGTGCTTAGTCCAAACCAGTTCTGTCCTCTCTGGCCCTGCTTCCTGGCAGGAGGTGGAGACAGCATAGTGTAAAGCAGACCAGATCTAGTCAGGTGCAAGGAAATCTTCTCCCACTACTCTGAATGTAACCCAGGTCTATTCAGCCCAGCCCTACCTTATCCAGGAAAGCAGGACACACCTCAACCTCCCCAGTGACTGTCTACAGTGAATGCACATCCCCAGCCCCTATCACTCCAAAGCCAGAGAGTCAATTCACAACTCAGCAGAGGCACACAGGATAGTTAAGCAAGAAAATACCCACCTTCTAAAGGTGGTATTTTCAAACACACAACATAAAAATCATCTTTACTAAAAGATGCATTTTTACATTCTGAGTTCAGGCATACTAAACTCTATTTCTCTATCTTGTCCCACTGGGAAGTTATACTTGTAAGATGTTACAAAGTATCTCCCATTCTATCCTATGTGACAGATAGCCTTTCAATAGTGAAAAACAAATTGCACTGTAGTTCACTATCAGGACATGTCACACACACAAGTACATGTCCTACCTTTCAAATACACTGCAACCTGCCCATAGGGGCACCTTGGGCCTACCTTAGGGGTGACTTACATGTAAGAAAAGGGAGGGTTATGGCTTGGCAAGTGGGTGCACTTGCCAAGTCGACATGGCAGTAGAAACTGCGTGCAGACACTGCAGTGACAGGTCTGAGATACCTTTACAGGGCTGCTTTTGTGGGTGGCACAACCAGTGCTGCAGACCCACTAGCAGCATTTGATTTACAGGCCCTAGGCACACACAGTGCACTGTACTAGGGACTTAAAGGTAAATCAAAGAAGCCAATCATGGAAACACTAATCCATAAACACCATTTATATGGAGAGCATATGCAGTTTAGCACTGAATAGGAGTGGTAAAGTGCTCAGAGTTCGAAAACCAACAAAAACAGGGTCAAAAACAGGTGGCCAAAAAGCAAAACGTCTGCGGGTAAACCCAATGAAAAAGCCAAGTCTAGCACATACTCTCTGCGCTAAATTTGTCTGGGCCAACATAAACTTTTCCCGTCATCTTTTTCTGTTTCATTTCCACTTCATCATTGCAATACTTCAAGTAATGGAGTATTTCATCCAAAGGTTTACCCTATCAAGATATGACATTCTCCGGAATGTGGGAATGGACCTCCAGACGCAACCCAAGAATGAACTGAGACACAAAATAACTCAAATTACATCTTTTAGGGTTTTCAACACGTCTATGCTGTTTGAATACCTGAATAAGAATTCACAATAGGCATGCACTGACTCTTTAGCTTAATGAGTAGTTTGCGTTATCATCAACCAATCAATCTCTTTCTGAGGGACCTTACCTTTCGGAAAATGTATTACTTGTATGACCTCAGGGGACGGGGCATATGTCTGAGCTACCCTCTGGGGTTCTACATTAGGCCACTGTATTACCACTTTGCATTCCGCCCACAAATCACTGGGAATCAAAATATCAAAGAAAGTATTCAAGTCTTCCCACAACACCTTTGAGATCTTGACAAACTGTTCAACTTGAGTGTGCCACAAATCAGGATTCTCTATCAATTTTGGAAATTGATTAGTAAATGTATCAAGATATTCATGACTAAATGCACCTCCCTTGGGGAATTTGCACCCACTTCAGATTCACTCCGATTACTTCTTCTCCGTGTCCCTCCCGAACCCTCCCTTTTCCTATCCCTCAGGATGCACTTGTCCTTCATTTTCTCCAAATTATTCCATTTCTGTATACTGACTACTGCCTCCCTTAAATGTGCCTTCAATACACAGGCTTTTATGTTAGTCAGTGTCTTCCTTTAGATGCAGCCTGAAGTTCTTTTGCAGAGTCTTACTCTTAGATAAACCAACACATATTCCTCAGCATCCTTTTACAGCCACTCATAGACCTCTTCACTCATAGGCATAACTTCCTCTTCCTGATACCCATTGTAGGAAAGTAGGATCTGCTTCTTATGGTTACCCCCACTTTTTGCTAAATGTGATACTGTTTTTGACTAGTCTGACTGGGATCCTGTTAATCAGGACCCCAGTCTATCTGCTTTCTCCCTAAACTGTTATGTTATGTACTTAGGTACACTCCAGATTGGATACTGGGGTACCCTTGTCAGTCCCTAGTATATGGTACCCATGCACCCAGGGCATAGGTACCCCAGAGGCCTCCCATGCACTGAAGCATGTATTATGCCACCCATGAGAGGCCATGCAAAATGGAACTTACAGGCCTGCCATTGCAGCCTGTGTAAGTTGGTGCATGCACCACTTACTTAAGATATAGGTTTACTATATCTAAGGGTCACTGCACTTAAAACCTATAAGTCACCCCTATAGCAGGCCTTAACAATCCTGAAGGCAGGGTGATTGGTTCTAAGTGAGAGCGTGCCACTGCATGAGCAGGACACCCCTGCAGCCTACGTAGTCCATTCTCCCGGGTTGTCAGTGAGGCAGCCATTTACGTATATAGAGTGGCATTATGCAACCGCGTGATGACCAACTCTAAAATGGCTGAAACTAACCCTATCGTGTTTGGTGTCAAATATGTTTAAATCATACCCCTACACTGGTAACCGGTGTGGGAGGTATGATTCCACCCCTCAGAAGCGAGCTTCGTTAGCTCCCTGGTATTCCCGGTACCAGCCTTCTAGTCCCGGGCAGCACAAAATGGTTGCTGCCGACCAGAGACACATTTCTGCCCTACTGCTGCTGACCCAAGCTCGAGCAGGGGAAGGCAGAACAATAGGCATCCTGTCACAGGGAGGTGGGACCACCTCCCAGACAGGATTTAGTGTATTAGGGCTGGGTGGGTGCACTTGCCAGCGACCGAAAGTCTGCATGAGTGGCATATTTGGTGTCCCTGTGCATAGTCCAGTTCAAACCAGTCCTGGGAGCCATTGGCTCCTGCTCTGGTGCGAATCTGGACAAAGGACAGGGGAGTAACCTCCCCATAGTCCAGACCCTCCCCTGGGAGGGTCCCTGAATCTGTCCAACCCTCTCCCGTGGGTTCTTAAGGGCTTACCTGGCTGTAGGACCCTAGATTCGACGTGGACAAGATTTTGAACCAGAAACCACTGAACTTCGACCATCTGGACATTCTGGACTTCGCTAGACTTCGTTTGGGCCCGACTTTGTCTCCCTCTCAGCCTGAAGCATTGTCTGTGTCTGTGCACCATACAGGATCTGTGCAAGACCTGTGGAGCATCAAGGACAACTGAAGACATCTCCATTGGAGTGAAGGAGTCACTCCCTTGCATTCGCAGGCACCGCAACACTGCTGCCTGGTCTACCCTGAGCTCCTAAGGACTCCAAAGGCTTCAGCAACACAGCAGGTGGGTTTCTACATCCCTCAAGGTCCGAGCTGCCCTCTCACCAAGTTTGAGGTCAGAATCCCTCGTGGGGGCTGCAATACACGAACCCTTATGCACTGCGTACATTTGCAAGTGCATATGCTTGCTGGCGTTTCCCGAGCAAGTGCATTGGGCTCCAAGTAGCCCCAACCTCTGGCACCATTTCCTACCAAGAAATCTGGCCTCCTTGCACCAAGTGCTCCGTGGGCTGCTGTTTGGTGAAATCGCTCGAGGTTCTCTTGCAACTCCTGTGCCTCCGGCCTGTGGGTTCACTTGAGGGTCAACTTTGCTTTTCTTGGGCTCCCCTGGTTGCCCCAGGCCTGCTCTGATGCCCCTTGCTGTGGTGAGTCTCCTGGACCTTGTTGGTCCGAACCGTATTCATCCTTGACCTTCTGCGTGGGTTGCCGTTGTCAAGGCTTTTTGGTGCTCCAGCCAGACACCGACCCCTCAGTACGCGACATCCTTTGTGGGACAGCTTGTATTCAGCTCCTGGTCATCCTTGACGTCTCCTGGTCCCTGTGGCTGCAGAGTCAAGTACTCCATCAACGCACCTGAGGCACCCGACATCGGTGGGCATTCGACTACCGAGTCCCTGGTCACTCCTGAGTGACCCAGACTCTGTCCCCTCTGCTTTCAAGTACTCTTCGACAAGAATCCACCTTTGGATTCCAACAGACACTTTTCTTCCTTCCAGCAGCGGCTCTTCTTCAAAGTCCTCCTTTGGGTTCGATGGTGGTTTCCGACGCCACTTCAGACCTATGCACCCAGCTTCCCTGGGATGGGTAACTCGGGTACCTCTGTATCCATGGGTGGGATGGCTCTCCAACCTCCTAACTTCCACAGGGTTTCTTCGAGGTCCACTGGGAAGGGTCCTTAAACTCTAAAACTTCAACCGCAACTTTCCCATAGAATTGTACGGAGCACGCAGTCGTGTTCCTACACTGCACCTGTCCTCCATGGTGTCCCTACTTACTCACCTTGGGTGGTTCCTTGGGGTCCCAGCAATTCTACGTCCTCTCGACACTGTCTTGACTCGAGTCGTGGTTCTTATACCACTATTTTAGTATATGGTTGGTCCCCCCCTGGGGCCCACTGTGTATTAGTGCTATTTACTGTCATTTCTGTGCTTAAGTATTGTTTGTTTTGTGATTATCTCCGTGTAGGAGATACTGTGTTGTACTAGAGAGTGTTATATTAATAAACACATATTTTTATAACTACTGTGTGGTTCTCCTTTCATTTAACCCATACTATAAGGCTGCATTCTGGTAAAACAAGCTGCTTAACATTCCTTCAAGACTAAGCCTGAAGGCTGCTCTCCACAGCTACCACTTGGACAGCTTTCTAAGGTTATCTTTGACCTCTTAAATCACCATAAGGGTTGTTTGGACTGGTGCAAGGTGCCCACTTTAATTAGTGGACACTATATACCAGGACAACTTCTCACACCCATCTACATATCCCACACCCACATTTCCTTTAATAAACTCTTCCAGCTCTACATTTAATCTAGCAACATCAAAGGGTCTTGAGGCTGTTCTGTTACAGGACTACCGTCAATTTCCTCATGGGCTCCACTTTCTGTAGGTGTCCCACCTAGTCTAGGTTGTGGTCTCAATTTCCCATAACCAGTAGCACCCTGAGTAGTAGGAATTGTAAACACTGCAAGCAGACCAGGTGTGTTAGCAACTCCTCGAGTACTTGGAACCCAAATAACTATTTGTGAACCCAAGGATTTAAGGACAATGGTGACCACAAGAATTCCTACTGCTGTGCCTGGATTTGTCACAACTGAGGCTGTCATGACTGGGGATTTTGCAATTCAAACTGTCACAATTGTGGCAATTGCAAACTGGGACTAGCCCACAACTAGCGTTGTCACAACTGGGGCAGTAGGAGGTACTCTCCCCATTTGGACTTGAACTTGATTAATAGTTGCAGTCACATTATCTCCATTATCTGGAGGATTACCTCCGGCTTTCTGAACTACGACATATGGAGGCAGTCGAGACAACAGCAAATCCTTCAAGAAGGAATCACTAGAGTCTCTATTAATGCCCGCCTCGGACTCCGCACATGCATCTCCCTTTCTTTGTGCTTTCTTCTTCTCTGATTTATTATTAGTTACTACAGGATGCATAGTAACTCCGTCTATCATATCTCTTCTTCACACTGTGTTGCTAAGCATCACACTTTGCATCGATCCAACTACGAACTGTTCTTTTAACTCAGGTCTGGTATTTCTCCTTATCCTTTGCATGTGCAGCACGCTCCCATCCATTCAAAGCCTCATACTGTGCAGGTCTAGGTGCGGGTTTCGTGTCATAAGATACCTGCCTCAAATGTTCCATTATATTTAAATTAAAAGTACCATATTATGGGAACTGCAGGGATCCTTTTTTCTCAGTGATCTTGTTCCATTGTTTAAGCCAAATGAATATGCAAAGACCGACATTGCTTGCCATATAATGACATTGAGTACCCTCCGGAGGAGCCTCCTCACCCTCATGAACAAGGACCTGTACATCACCCATTAAAAAAATCTCTCAGTGTCCAGAAACATTTCATTTTTACTTCAAGTTTGGCATCTCAAAAAGTCCAAGAATTCAATTAAAAGAAGCTACAATACTCAGCAAATCACATTGTAATAAGTAGTAATCTCAGTGTTCAATCTTAGCACAGCACACACTAGACTGACCTCTCGGAGCACTGCATCTGCTGATGTGTTGACCAATGGCAGCACAGCACACACCAACCAACCAATACAGCACTGCTCCGGATGACATAGATTGCAGCACCCCACAGCAGCTCACCGTCTTTCACAATTAGCTTTGCATAAGCAATGCTTTACAAACACAAGCAAAAAACAAATAGCTGTTGTCTATTCCTCTAAATAAATTCAAAGTTATCACTCACTCAATGGAATAAACGTGGGATAAAGCTGTCCAGACGTTATCACACCCACAAGTGAAATCTTGACTACTGGAAAGCCATAATGACTAATGTACTTCCTCCTCTGCATAAAAGGTTTCACCAACACCAATCGCTATTAGTACACTCTCACAACAGTAGTTTAATAATTCCCTATCTAAATTGTGCGGCTGATAGTACCTCACGGATCAACTTCACAAATCTTAACAGACAAGTTAAACCACAATATACCGAGGGCTAAATTTACCAAGGGTTTGCATTGCCCTTGCGCCATGCAATGGGGCACAAAGGAGACATAGGAAGTAAGTCAGATTTAATAAACAACATAAGCGCCCAAATGCATCATTTTTCAGAATTGCGTGGTGCAAAAGCTATGCTGAATCCTGCTGCGTGACACAGGAATAAATATATGAATGTAAGCGTGCCCATGCAAAATCAAATGCAAACTAATGCAGTGGTATTTATCAGTATATCACTGTCACACATCATGGAGTAGCGCAACACATTGATAGAAATGTATAAGGAATGCTGTGCATTGGCAACCCAATCATAGGAATTGATGCAGTGGCTGTAGAACAAATTCCTCACCATCACTGTACATTCTGGAAAGCTAAACTGCTCCATGAAAGTCATTATATTGCAACTGGGAGTAGCTAGGATACAACCACATAGGCAGCGAAGGAGGAAGGACCGCGTTTTCGGTCAGCGCATATCCCTCATCGACCTCAGGGAGGAGGAGCTTATACAATTTTACAGACTAAAGATGGAGTCCATCATGGAACTGCTGAAGAAGATAG
Source organism: Calotriton arnoldi (assembly GCA_963921515.1). Taxonomy (NCBI): domain Eukaryota; kingdom Metazoa; phylum Chordata; class Amphibia; order Caudata; family Salamandridae; genus Calotriton; species Calotriton arnoldi. The sequence continues at coordinate 114,432 of CAWUFW010016617.1, read as the reverse complement.
GGCCACGTCTCTAGCCAGCTACTGCAAGGACCAATGCCATCCCAGCAAACATAAATTTGATGTCTGTGCTACACATGTTGGCCTCAGGATCCTTACAAATCACATCAGCCAGACTGGTTGGCATTTCACAGGGAGAATTTTCTGTCTTTCTCCCATCTGTGTTAGATACCATCATAAAAGTCACACTCCAGTACCTTCTCTTCGCCAAACCTACCCAACAACAAATGGATACCAAGCAAGGCTTCTACACCATTGCTGGATTTCTTCATTTGCTTGGATCCAAAGATTACACACATGTCCAAATTGTGCCCCCTGCAGCAACATCACTTCTGTACAGAAACCGCAAGCACAACTATTTCATAAATGTCTAGGCGATAGTGGACCATCAAGGAATGTTCATCAATGCCCTTGCAAAATTTCCAGGAAGAGCACATGATGTGTACATCTTCCACAACAGTATCATCAATGATTGGTTCCAGAATGGCAGATATGGGAATGGCCTACTCATTGGTAAGGAAATCAGAAATATATATCATACCAACTAAGACATTGTAAGGTATGACTTAATAGCCATCTTTGTGTTTGTGCCTGGATCTTGCGCCATGTGCACATAGTGGGAGTATCTCACACTAACATGTAGTCAGTGATGTCCCATTGTCTGATTCAGTCACAGATCCAGCAATGGAAGTAGGAAAAATCCCACCGTGAGAAGTATTGTGTCTTCTCACACTGTGTTAGCAGACAGAACCACAATTTATCCAAAGTCAAACATATAAACTGACAAATCATGTGGTTATGTTATGTTATGTTAATTGGAGCTTCTAAAGCACATATCACCAACTGGTCTCTAAGCGCTGTGAGAGAAGGCACCATAGCAGCTCTACTGAGTAGTGCGCCCTAACTTAGGCCAAGATTGTGCCCCAGGCTTCTATGAAGAGGATGGTTTTTAATTTTTTCCTAAAAGGGAGAAGTGCTGGTTCTTTGCGGAGGCCTTCCGGCAACTTATTCCAGAGCTGGGGAATCAATGTAGAGAAAGCTCTGCCCCCCTTGGAGGAGCTCAGGAAGCGAGCACAGGATAATAACCCAGCATCTGAAGACCGAAGGGAGCACCCTGGTACATAAGTTACCAAGCGTTCTTTAATATATGCTGGGGCCTGTCCATGGATTGCTTTATGGGCTATACATGGCCCCTTGAATCTGGTTCTCTGCTTCACTGGAAGCCAGTGTAGCTGCTGTAGTAGCGTGGTAGCGTGGGCCCTCCTAGGAAGCCTGAAAATCAGTCTGGCAGCGTCGTTTATGACTACCTGAAGTTTTGTTAGGCCAACATACAGTGAATTCCCGTAGTCTAAACGAGAGATAATCAGTGCAGTCACTGCCATGCGAAGTGCGGTAAACGACAGAAGGGGGGCAAGTTTGCGTAACAGTCTTAGCAGCCCCACACATGTTCCCACCACAGCAGAAACTTGGTGGGACATGGAGAGTTTGGCATCCAATTTTATCCCCAGACTCTTTACAACTGGGGCTGGCTTTGGAGTAGGGCCCAGCTCTTGAGGCCAGAATTGGTCACTCCAGGGGTTAGTATCTGTGGTGACAGCCAAAACCTCAGTTTTATCGGGGTTTATTTTGAGAAAATTGGCTGTCATCCAGTTTATTGTGAACTTCAGAATGTTCTGTATTCGAACATGGGCCGAGGGAGAGTTAGCAATCTGGATGATGATTTGGGTGTCATCTGCGTAGTTAAAGACTTGGCACTCCATACCAGATAAAGCCGCCACTAGGGGGTAGAGGTAGGCGTTAAAGAGGAGGGGAGACAGTGCCGATCCCTGAGGGACGCCGCACGTCAGCCCACCAGAATCAGAAACCTGGTCAGCAAGTTGGATCCTTTGTGATCGGTCTGATAAATAGGAAGTGAGCCATTGGAGTGCTACCCCCTGAACTCCTAGTTCCCCCATCCGCGACAAGAGTAGGCCATGGTTGACCGTATCAAAAGCCTCGGACAGGTCTAGCAGAACCAAGGCACATGGTTTTTTAGTATCTGCCATCAGCCTAAGTTCATCCAGGACTGCCAACATCACTAGCTCTGTGCTGTGGTGAGCCCTAAAACCAGCCTGTTTTGTGTGAAGGAGCTGATTGCTCTCTAGGTGGTGGGTGAGGGTTTTCAGCACATGTTGCTCCAGCACCTTTGCCAAGAAAGGGAGCTGAGAGATAGGCCTAAAGTTTTTAAGATTTGCTGCATCAGCCCCAGGTTTTTTCAATAGAGGTCTAACTCTAGCCTCTTTAAAACTGGTTGGAACAAGGCCGGTTTTAAGAGATCGATTTAATAAATTGAGGACCTCATTTTCCACTGCGGGAAGTGCCAAGCGAAACACCATAGGTGGACAAGGGTCCGCAGGTGAACCTGATTTGGTCCGTGCCATGAGGGGGCACAGAGAGTCGTAATCTAACTCAGGGAAAGATAAAAGAGGTATATCATAGGCAGGAAGCGTAGGAGCCGCCACAGAAGGGATCTGGACAGCAGGGGTTTGGTGGATGACTGCCAAGAGATCGTTAACTTTGTGCAGAAAATAAGTCTGAAATTTATTGCAGTCTGTAGGGCAACCTAGGGGACTCTGTTCAGGTGACTGTCTTAGCTCTGTTATGATCCGAAAGGTCTCCTTCTGTTTATTCTCGGCGGCCAAGATCCTGGATTCATAGAATTCCGCCTTCCTGGCTATGATGGCTTTTTTATAGGTGGCAAACTTAGCTTTGTATTCGGCGAGAGCGCCTGGGTCGTATGTTTTACGCCAGGCTCTCTCAAACCGACGTAGCATTTGTTTTTCCTCTCTGAGTGCCGCATTAAACCAGGGCGCCCCTTTGCCCTTGTGCCTCACTCTCTCTCTACGAGCGGGAGCAACTTTGTCAATAGCATTCCTCATCCTAAATGCGAGGGACTCGCTTTCCTGGTCAAGGGTACCCTGCACTGAGTTTTCTGGAGCTGAGTTACGCAGGATTGTAACTAGGACATCTTCTTTTATTTTCTTCCACCCGCGTAAGACTTTCCATTCTGGGGGGGGAGAGGGAGTCCTACCTGCAAGGGGAATTACGCACCTGATCAGGAAGTGGTCGGACCAGACGCAGGGACTGATATCTACTAGACTGGTAGAGGGATCAGTGGTCCAAACTAGGTCGAGGGTGTGACCTTTTTCATGGGTGGGGGCCTTAATAAGTTGTCTAAGTTCCAGGGTAGTCAGAGCCTCTTCCAATTGTATGGCATGGGTATCTCTAGGTACAAGGTTCCAGTGTATGTGGTCCACAATTATATTCAATATGAGAACAAAGGATAAATCTTAGCAAAGTTTGAGATGTGTGTATGTACAATGGTGTGGCACGTCTAGATCATTTGTAAATGTACCATCAAAATAATGGTTGTTGAGCAAATCTTGTAAAACTAAGAATATGTGTCAAACATGGCAGTAAATCTATAGGCTGATCAAAGTATCAGGCACACAAATGGGAGAATAACATCAAAAGTGCAGTATCAAATGTTATTTAAATTTGTCCTCCAGTAACATATGTGATACCAAAATATCAAAGTGCAGCTTAATCCCAGGCATTACAACATTCAAGGTCCCAATACCCACACAGATAATAAGTCACATTGACATACTACATTAATTTCATAGATGAAGAAGTCAATGCCTTAAGTTGGCTGCAGTTCCAGCATCTTAGTCCATCAATGTAATACTGACACAATTAATAAATAGGATGTGAAATATGTTATGCACTAGGAATTAACCAAGGTAAAATGTAACCAAGGTAATGTAACACAGTGTACTCACAATCAAATAGTGAACTGTTTCAAGCTAAAGAAATGTGAAGAATGAGTTAATGTGTGGGGCATTCCAGCTCTTTCCCTTTCAGACAGCTCAGCAAAGTGTCATGCTGTGTTGGGCTGCATGACAGTTTGATAATATATAGTCCCTTGATTTCACTCACCCTCAGTTCTTGCTGATCCTCTACTTCAGAACTGTCCTGACATTCTTCTCCAGCTACTAACTCTGTTGAGATGAGGGATGCCACCTGCTCCTCCAATGGATCCAGGTCCTCCTCAAGTCCTCATGGCTGCCTTAAGGTTCCTGGCCAGTTTTTCTTTGGTCCTGCATTTATAGTCGCGCCACCTCTTCTTACACTCCAGCACAGTCCTTTTTGTTCGTGCACGCAGTTTATCTTGTCCACTATGGATTGCCAAATGACATGCTTCCTTGCTAATGGCAATTTTGAGGTGACAAATAAGAAGTGTTCATTCTTTGTCACCTCAGTGATTAGTATCTGGTTCTCCTCATTACTGAAGTTAGACTTTGTCCTCCTTTTCCCCTGGGATGATGGCATGTCTTCAGTGTTGGAGTTGTTACCTTCATGGCTCCCTGAGGCTCCTTCCATGCTTCTCTGTATTGAGGAGTATTTGTTGTGTGGATTGAATTGTTTTTTCAATCATTCCCATGATGCAAAGCACTCCTCCGTGATGCAATGCTGATTTGCGGCACGTAAAGGTGCTTTACGACATGCAAATCTACTTTGCGTCATGAAGGTGGTACTTGCATTGCGGCACATTGCACCATTCTCGGAACTGTTGCATCAATATTCATGATGCATCTCAGGACCTTGCACCATGGTGCACCATTCCATAAATAAGATGCACCCATGTCGCAGGGAAATGCCGCAACGCAGAGCAGAAGTTTCTGACAAAACGCTGCTAAAAACAGCATTGCATTGGTAATGATAATTACCCCCCTCATTATTTATCCCTGGATCCTAGACTACGTTCAGTCTGATAACAATTTCAACTTCTCAGCAACAATCCATATGCATTTGTATGATCAATCTATATAATTAAAGAAGCACATTACTTCTTCTGTCCAGTTTCACAGTATTCTCGGATCCAAAATGGACACCACATCGCAAAGGCGCACATTGTCAGCACAAACACTATAGAACTTATAATACACAATTGACAATACATTGCCCTGCTTATACTCACTCCTAGGACACCACAACCACTTTCAGAACTGCCGGAACACCACCGATACTCCAAACTGGACCATGGACCTCAGGTGCATGGGCTGGGCTTGGGGTATTTTAAGTGTTTTTGGGGGTATTTCTAGCTCCCTTCTCTTCAGTGATAAACCATCCTTGTTGCAACCAGTTGACCCGTCGCACATTTCTATACTTGTGGGCTCTGGCAGCACACCGCACGAACTGCTCCTCGGGATTCACCCCTTTATCGGTAAGTGGGTTCCAGAGACCACACTTCTTTGCTATGCTGAATTTTCCTATCTCCAGAGCCTTGCAGTCCCCCTATACTTTGTTGTACCCGATGACTTGGCAACAGGGCTTTAGCGCCCCCGCCGTATTTATTTGACTGCACTTGCCATTATTACAAAAGTCGTGCAGGCTTCGTATCAACACATGTACCCAATGGACTGATACAGGTCCTTCGGTTCTTCAAAACTAGACTGAGCTTAATATAGCATCTTGTTTTGATAAGATGAGCTCCGACTGAGCCCACCTGAGCACTAGGCACATGCTATTCGCATTAATCCGTAGAGTCCACTGCCCAGACACGAACATGTGGTATGCAAACATGTACCCGATGGACTGATACCGGTCTTTCGGTTCTTCAAAACTACACTGAGCTTAATGTAACATCTTATTTTGATAACCTGAGCTCTGACTGAGCCCACCTAGCACCAGGCATGAGGTATTCGCATCAATTCGTACTGCCCGGACACGGTCATGTGCTCAGTTTTACTCTGACAGCATGACTTCCAGCGCTCCCTTGCCCACATTGCAATGGTGCTAACCTCTAGTAAACCTATGCTGCCCATTAGAATTATTATTATTATGCTCTCCCCTGCCCGCACAAGCTCATTTCTGATCCTCAGTCCATACCGCGAACACATTCCATTTAGAGGGAACCGCGCCCTCCCAGCCGACCTTAATCAATACAGATAGGGACAGTCGTGTTACCTGACATCTCACGCAGATAATAGCAAACAAGGCCCAAGTGCAATGGCGAATATGCTAGTTATCTGTACCCTTATTTTATTTTCTGCACCTACTGTATTTGATGTCTTAAATATTCAGCAGGATTCCAGTGCACCATATAAATGCATTTCATGATCCTTTAAATCAAAAATCAATATCTCAAATGTACTATCCTATGCATATTACTGTTCATATGTATATTGTTAGACAAGGCACCAACAATGTTTCGAATATTGCCTTTAAACAGAATTGTGTCACAAGCTATAAAGAACTATATGAACCAAAGGATGTACAGAAAGAACAAATGCTGAAACACATCCTATCTAAAGAGGTATTTCTACTTAGACAATTGCATGATGTCTCAAAAATATGTCACAATCTGTTATGGTAGAGGAGGTCAAGAAAATCAGTTTCGTCAGGGAAAAGGGTGTGGCCAGAGACTACATCACATCCCAGAAAAGTTGCTCCTTTGCATCATGGTACATGCAGTCCACAATTTGAGCTACCCTCAGTGTTACAGTCAACATTGAGGGGAGTGCAAAATGTGGACTGCATGTACCATGATGCAAAGGAGCAAACCTTTCAGGGATTGATGCAGTGTCTGGCCACACCCTTTTACCTGCCCAAACTGATTTTCATGCCCTCCTGCAGTTATGTTTCCATTTCTCTTCATGCAGACTTTATGGAGCTTGTAATTTCTTTCAAGTCCTTATGAACCTCAGAGATAGATATCATGCTCCTAAACAGAACTCCCCCAAATCCATATGTGCCTCAAGTCAACTGATGGGCACCACTATACTTCTCTTGATTCCATGGGCATGTGGCTCACCCCCTCCCATCGCCTCTGCTGTCTCCTTAGTTGCTCTTAGCCTCTTATTCATGGAGCCAAGTTGCAAAGGAGTGGTACCAATGGCTCCTTCAGTGCTTGCACTTTTGCTCCCCAAGTATCCTGCCGGGTCAAGCATAACTGAGCTCTCTATAACTGTCCACCACTTCCGAACTCCACTGTTATGCTTCAAGACAGCACAAGGATGTCACCCGGCTAGTCATTCCGACGTGGTTCTGACTGGCTCCCGGAGTCTTCTGGATGGTTGGAACCGCACCGTAATCCCTTATGGACGGCGTTTTTGTCGTTGGGTTTACAATGTTGGTTTCCCACAGCTTTTCCATGCCAGCCTTTCTGACACAGAAAGGCTGTCGGCAAGTGACTTTGGGAGCCCCTAGCAGGGCCCCCTTGCCTCCGCAGCCTACGGTTGGTGATCAAGGAGGTACCTAGGGTGACCCCCTGTAAATCCCTGCACTGTGTGGCAGGAACCATGGGGTGCCTGCCACAGGGTGCAGTGTTTTACACACACAGCCATTTCCTTATGGGAGCCTGTATTATGGCCTGGTTTACGGCCATAACACAAGCTCCCATAGAGAAATGTGAGTATCCGACCTAACAGTGTTCGGTCGCATCGTAATCAAGCGGTGAAATGCCGACCGGGGGTCAGTCGGTCCTGAGACCAAGACAATGTTGGTTGTAGGCAACTCCTACTGACATCGTAATAAGCCCCTAAATCAAGATTCAGCATAATTGGTGGAGCAAGCTTCACTCAGGACAGGGAGCATCTCAGCAGTAAATTTTGAAAACTGCAGTGGTGCTCGTCAGCAGGCTCCGCTTTTTAAAATTACAGGTTACAAAATGGTGGTGCTACTGAATGAACACGTGCTGCAAAGAAGAAAAACACTTTGTGTGGCACGTGTTTTGTGGGAAGGAAGGAGTTGGATGAGATAGGTGGCTCAATATATTTTTGTTCAAAATGTAGTTCAATTATGCCATATGATGCAGTATTCTTAAATATATGCATGCATTATATCAATTTGTATTAAACAATATTTAAAATAACCCATTAGTAAATCAGAGAGGTTTTAGCCATGCATGCACACAAGGGTATAATAAATGTGTATTGATTTGTTCTTTCACCCTACTTCAAAACTTGGCTGCCACCACATTCTTCAATTAAAACGCCACAAGGAAACTCATTTTTATTTGTAAACTTCAAAAAGGAGATATTTTTTACACTGGTGCCTTTCACGTTCTCATTCTTGAACCGGTAGCAAGAGTCATAGTAAATGCTATTTATTTGAAGACACGTATCATAAACGTACATGTATATGGCAGGGGGTTGTGCAGTGGTTTAATGTTTTACTCTGGCTCTCATTAGCATTTAACTTTTACTGTATTTGAATGCACAGTTAATGCTGCATGAAAAGTAAACTGAAAGGCTTTGCAGTATTTCATTATCTTTACGAATTTCATCCAGGTCTGGGAGTGCTGCAGCAGTTGTCGCTCCCTCTAATTTCAGCGCCCCTGGCTCACTGGGGACAGAAGCATCCACTTTAGCTCCTGGTAGATAGCTCTCCGGCAATTAAATCAAGTGATTTGCCACTTTCTGCTGATGATGCGCCATAGTCCAGAATGCAGAAAGAGTCAAGAGCATTCTCAATGAAGGGAAATACTATGCTATGTTTCTGGCATATCTTCTTTGTTTGTCATGCCCTGCAACAGAAATATGTATTGGTTGCTCTTCATGAAGGATAGAAATACCTTAGCAGAAGAAAAGCAGGCATTTTCGATTATTGTTTTACAGTGCAATTGTGCATGTGTTTGGAGCATTGGTTGCATTTTAGGAGGTACACAACACTGTATCATTCATTGACGTACTGACAATTTAATTGTATCTGCACGTGTGTATGTGGTATTTGTATACCGCAAGCCCATCCAAAAGGCAGCGGATAGCTGGACAATGTCAAAGGCAAAGAGACAGTCAAAAACAGATTGTAGAGGCAGCTGGGTTACACATGCAAAAGCTGTAGTGTTAGCTGTGGTCATACTGCTGATTTGTGAGGCGTTTATCATGTTTTATGTTGGGTAGTGGCTATTTACCCAGCAGCTGGCTAAATAGTGAATTTCAGCTTCTATTTTCACAGCTGCTGGATTAATAGCAGAGATTATGCACTATTTGACTAGCTGTTGTGTAAATAGATAGCAAATTTCATTATTTAATGAACGGCCGTCTAAATAGTAGAGATTATAAACTATTTGGCCCTCAGCTGTGCAAACAGCAAAGAATCTTTACTACTTATTCATATGGCCGACAACTAGATAGCAGAGATTCACTATTTACCTGGCTGCCGACTAAATGGCAGAGATCATGTTCCAGTTGGCCAGCGGCCGGGCAAACAGCAAAGCAGCTTTACTATTTACCCGGTCATCGACTAGATATAAGAGTTCATGTACTGTTTGGCCAGCGACATTGCAAACAGCAAAGAAAATTCACTATTTACGCAGCCACCGACTAGATTGCAGAGATCATGTACTGTTTGGCCAGCAGATGTGCAAGTAACAAATAAAAATCAAAATTTTCTCGGCCGCCAACCAAATAGCAGAGATCATGTACTCTTTGGCCTGTGGCCATGCAAATAGCAAAGAAACTTCACTATTTACCCAGACACCAACAAAATAGCAGAGATTAATGATGGCTAAAATAGCTGATTCAGTCTTTTCATTCTTCTCAGATTGTTCACTGAGCTTGGAAGTAACACCAGTTATGTAGAATATTTGGTAGCAGCTATTTAGCTGGCCACAACGTAAATACTGATTTTGTTTCTACTATTTACTTGGCTTCTGGCTAAATAGAAGAAATTATTTATTATTTTACCAGCAGCTTTGAAAATACCAAGGAAACTTTGCTATGTACCCCATCACTGGCTAAATAATAGAGATTCTGAACTGTTTGGCCAGTAGATATGCAAACAGCAGAAAAACTTCAGTATTTATCCCACCACTGGCTAACAAATCGAAATCTGCACTGTTTGTCCAGCTGTTGTTCAAATAACAAGAAAACTTCACTATTTGCCTAGCCACTTGCTAATTAGCAGAAATTAATATGCTTTTTGACCAGCAAAGAAACTTCACTCATTACCCGGCTGCTGGCAAAACCTCAGATCTTATTTACAAGTACCACTAAAGAGAGCAGTATTGGCTCCAAAATAGCAGTACAGGCAATCGTTTTGATTATGTATGAAAACAGCACTCAACACTCCAATGACCTTAGTGCTCAGAGACCATGTATTTAACAAAGAAAATGTACTCACAAAGGGAGTGCTTAGGAAGTCCAGAAATATTTTTCAACGTTCAAGATTCAATTGATGCAAAGTCTCTTCAAATTCTTATCTCATGAAGTATGGTCCAATAAAGCAGGAGCCATAGTATAACGTTTTAATCAAAAATTTTCTTTATTCTTTTTGTTACATTCAACCGCAGCCCAGCCAAAGTGTTTCATCCCTAACGTGGGACTTCATCAGGGTTTATATCAAGTCTGTTAGATAATTCCTCATTGATAGTGTACACCAAATATTCAAAGGAGATAGTATCTCCTTATCCCCAGTGGGACCTATATATATTCAATAGGAGGACACGACATCTCATCCATGTGAGGACCTCATACGAGAGGGCCTCACATGGATGGAATGTTATCCCTTATATGCCCAGTGCCCCTGATCCTTTTGATCCTGGTCCTTATAGTTTGGTTTTTCTTGGACCTAGTTCTCAGGAACCTGATTCACCAACCATCCTAGCCATGGTCTTCTATGTCCTGGTCCTTTTTGTCCTATTGTACTTGTTATCATAAACCTTCCCTATTGGCCATCCTGGCCCGCACCCAGTCCTTTGAATCCTAGGTCTCTTTTTACATAGACACCTAGACCTTCTCATACCCCTCACCCTAATTTCATCCATTAGTCTGCCTGGTCCTATTCCCTCGGTTTATCTATTCCTCTGATTTGTCCTTCTTTAATCCCTCTGCTCCTGGTCCATGTATATCTAGTCTTGGTTCTTGTACTCCTTTGTCTGGTCTTCATGTATCCGGTCTTCTTGGAATGGTCCCGCTGGCATGGTTTCCCCCACCCTCCTGGTCCCTCGGTCCTCCTGCCCCATCCTAGTCCTACTAGTCCTGTTTTTTCTGTTCCACCTTGTCCTTGTCCATCTGACCCTAGTTTCCACTATCTGGTCCTCTTAGTAATGATCCTCCCGGGTCTGGTTTTCCTCATCCCTCTGACACTGGTCCTCCTAGATCCCTGTTGTGGGTCACCTTGGTTTATGTAGTCCTTGTTACCTTGTTACCTTGGTTTAGGATCCTCCTCAGTCTGACCCTCATGGATCCTCTGATCCTGATCCCACTAGGGGCCCAGATTTCTTGGACCTTTCTATCCCTTCTGGTTATTCTAATCTAGGGTCTCCAGTTCCTGCTAGCCCTTTCTGGTTGTGGTGTTCCCGGTCCTGGGCAATTCGCTTCTGGTCTTTTGGTCCTCCTTGATCTGGTCTTTGTGGTCTTGGCCCTCCTGTCCCTGGACCTTCTTTTCATTGATCTCCTGTTACAGGTTCTCTTTGGTCTGTCAACCTGGGTCTGATATTCCTGGTCCTGGTTGTCTTCCTTTCTCTGGTCCTGGTTGGTTCGCTCAGGTCCTCCTAGCCCTCCTCATAGTTTTGGTCAAGGGCCTTGTGTTCCTACTACCCCTGTTCCTCCAGGTCCTTGTCCACTGGGTCCAAATCCCACTGTTCCATATCCTTCTGGCCCTCCTGATCCATTTCACCCTGGTTCCAGTACCCCTAGGCCTGTTTTTCTTTGTCCTGTACCTTGTCGTCTATTTGTTCTTTGTACCGCTTGGAGCACAGGGTCAAGACTGGGGTGGCGTAGTGGGCAAAAGAACGATGGATTTAACCCAGATCTTTTGACTGGGGGAGAATGTTTGCATTGTCAGCATTCCGTCCATCATTTGTTTGCTGTAACACTTTTCGCCCTAAGTGGGATGGGTATGCCCAGACGTGGGTCCCTTGCTCACTGTGCCACTGGATTCAAGCTAGCCTGGCTGAAGAAGGGTGACATACCCTGAAACCAGTCCCAGGATGCTTGTTTCCGGTCCAGGGAGGACCTGGCCTGGCAGTTCGGTCTGGACTGTTCCCATGGGGCACAGGGTCAAGACTGATTTGCATATGGCTGGGCCCAAACTGGGGTGGCGTAGTGGGCAAAAGAACGATGGATTTAACCCAGATCTTTTGACTGGGGGAGAATGTTTGCATTGTCAGCATTCCGTCCATCATTTGTTTGCTGTAACACTTTGTACCGCTTGGGCACTGGTAACCCTGGCCCTCATAGCTTAGGTCTCTCTGAGTCTGGTTCTTCTTGTCCTTGTCCTCATGACTCTGATCATCCTAGGTACGGCTCCTGGCACTTATTTTCCTAATTGTCATTCTCCTCCGCCTATTGGTCCTAATCCTTCCTTTCCCCAGCCCCCCTCCACAATGACTTTAGTCAGGTACGCCTCCAAGACTGTCACTTAGATGTTTATATTTACTTTGGCTTCCAGATTAACTTTGCTGAGGCAGCACTGTCATAGACAGAAAAAGAGGGCTAAGCAGAGACAGGACTTTGCCCACTTAAAACACTGCCAACCACGTTAAAAATCAAAATAACCTTTCCAAAGATACATTGTGCAGTGTACACTGTGACAAAAATGTCACTGTGGCTGAAGGGGCCACTCATGACATGGAACCTGTTAGAAATGGGGTCTCTAATTGGCAGAGGTATGCACCCTGTCCAAGTAGGGACCACACTCTAGTCAGGGTAAGTTTAGAACAAACTAAAAGTGTACCTGTACTCACCCTTTGGTAGCTTGACACAGAGACGTCAGGCTAAACTAAAGAGGAAGGGGCTTATTTACAAGGACCTTGCGCCACTTTTGCGTCACTTTTCCCATGTTAAAAGTGACGCAAAAGTGGCGCAAGGGGCTTGTAAATCTGCCCCGAAATGTGTAAAGTATTTGTGTGTGCGTGCGCACACACACACACACACACAGAAACACAGTGAAAACACCACATAAGTACTCCACACCAGTTTAGAGAAACATAGTCAATATTCATCTAAGTAAAACAAGACCAAAATGACAAATATCACATATAGGTAAGTCAAGATATGAATTTTTAAAGATTAAATCAAAATGCAGAGCTTAGAAGTCAATAGCTCCAACTGGGGCTATCTGGTCGCAACTGACCGGGACAAATTCAAAAGTTCAATCTGACTGCAATGGAGCACGGGCCGGATTCAGGAATCATGCAGACCCCCTTATAGTGCCTTACATGCATTGGAAATCGACACCGGGCGGTGCAACCTTCGGGACCATACCACTGGACTGGACCAAGGACTTTTGGAGGACTCAATAACCATTAACTCCAGCATCTTATAGACTTCCTCCTTGATGCTGGCCCTTACGCTGTTGACCTGTAAGTTTTGTACTTAGCAGGTAGGCTATCCCCAGTATCGATGTCATCAGTATACCAATGGGTGACCCTTCGGGTGTATGAGAACAGAGATGCAAACTGTCCCAGCAACTGGCGGCAGTCTCTCGGCTGCTCTAGAGTCAAAGTAGGGGAGAGACTCACACCCTCTAATGACTCATCGTGCTCTTTGGAAGACCAGAGGTTAGGGAGAGGTTCACTCTCCTCTTCCACCCCATCATCAGAAACCAAGAGCAAGGTCAACTCAGACCTCTCACAGTGGGACTTGAGGCGGTTCACATGCAGGACCCTCAAAGGGTTCCTAGGAGGCTGCAAGTCCACCAGGTAGGTGACATCACTGTTGCACTCTTTCACCTCAAATGGGCCAGACCAGTGGTCTTGCAGAGCACGGGGCTCTATGGGTGCCATCACTCACACCTTTTGAACAGGCTGAAACTCAACTAGAGTGGTATTCTGGTCATACCAGTGCTTCATGTCCTCTTGGCTAGCTTCCAGATTCTCCTGTGTGAGTATCCATAAGTGGGCTGTCTGGTTGCGGAAGGCCAGTATGTAACTGAATATATCCTGGGATGGATTTCTGGTAGCTTGCTCCCAGCCCTCTTTCACCAAACTGAGAGGTCACCTCACAGGGTGCCTGTACAGAAGTTCAAAAGGGGTGAAGCCAACCTCCTTCTGTGGCACCTCTCTGTAGGAAAATGAAAGGCCTGGCAGGAGGACATCCCACTTATGCCTCATGGGTTCAGAGAGACCCATAATCATGCCTTTGAGGGTACGGTTGAACATTTCAGCCAACTCATTGGTTTGGGGGTGGTAATGAGTGGAGAACTTGTAGGTTACTCCACATGCCTTCCACATGGCCTTCACTTACAAGGACATGAAGTTGCTACCATGGTCAGATATCACCTCCTTGGGGAAACTCATGCAGGTAAAAATCCCCATCAGTGCCTTGGCCATGGCGGGTGCAGTCACTGTCCTCAGAGAGATAGCTTCCGGGTACTGGGTAGCTTAGTTCACCAAGATCAGGACAAACCTGTTGCCCAGGGCTGTCATGGGATCCAGAGGCCTCAACAATGTCAATGCCCATCCTCTCGAAAAGGATGCTCATGACAGGAAACAGTTGAAGGGGAGACTTACATCTCCCCCCCTGTCTTGCCACTCACCTGGCCGGTAGGACAGGACTTGTAGAAAGCATCTGAGGCCTTCCTCATTTGAGGCCAATTGAAGTGGGTGACAAGCCTATCAAATGTCTTGTCTTGCCCCAAATGACCTGCCAGAGGCACATCATGAGCCACACCAAGTAGGAAGGCTCTGAAGCACAGGGGGACCACCAGAACACGGGCTGCCCAAGGCTCAGAAACATTGAGGGTCACTATCCAGGAGATCATTCTCCCAGCAAATAAGGTGAGTTCCAGAGATGTCACCAGCTGCCTGGGCCTCAGCCTGCTTCCGAAGACCCACAAGAGGGCACACTTTCTGCGCTGCAAAGAAATCCGCCCTGGAGGGACCCCCATCCTGCTGCCACTGGGACAGCTCAGGTAGTTTCCCCAGTTGGGCCACATCTTCCCCTGTACATTCCTGAGCATCCCCCTCAGGTTCAGCCTCCTCCCAGAATGTGGGAATTTCAGGAGCGGATTTCCAGTGCCCTTTGCCCTTCCTAATTTTGGCAGGCACCTGAGCCACTCTTTTGGGCTCCAGGTCCTTCTGATCACCCTCACATGCTGCCATGGACCATATGGTCAGGCACACCCACTCAGGCAATCACAGCATCTCTCAGTGTGACCTGAGCTCCACCACCTTCCAGGCGGTATACTCTAGGTCAGTGGCCAGCAGACAACAGACATGGATGGACTTACAGCTACCCTTAAGGAACCTGAGACCACCCCCCATTCAAAGGGAACCTGAGCCACCAAACATTGGAGCTCACTGTTGTCTACAGCAACTACTTGGTGGACCACATTAGGGACTACCTGCTCTGAAGAAACCAGATGACATCTGATGGTTGTCATGCTGGCTCCTGTGTCTCAGAGCCTCTAACTTTTTGCCATTGATTGTGTTGGAAAGTGGATTATTAGTAGTGGTAAATATGCATCTACTACTGGCAAAAAGGCCACTAACACGGTCTAGGGCTAAGAATAGGTCTCAGAAAATTATTCCCATGCTCAACCCTAGGTAGCTAGGCTGTGAGCAGGCAGGCTTAACGTCAGAGACAGGTATGTAAAGCATTTAAAAACACCAACTCAGTAAATAAGTAAGACACAACACAAAATAAAAATCCAACACCACATTATAAAAATAGGAAATATCTGTATCTTTAAAATGACACCAGAACGAAAAAAATCCAATGTAGGGAACCTGAGATATTAATTTGTAAAGAATAAACACTTTCTTGCACTTAGTCACCTTATGGAGTTTTTTCCCAAGGTTGCTCCACACTTTTCCAAACTTCTGGAACTTCTTACTGAAGTTCCCCTTGAGGGTTCAAAGGGTTCCAAACACACTCCAAGGGTCTGGAAGCTCCAAGATGGTCCTGGAAAGTTTGGGACCACAATTCCCACAATGCACCTGACTAAAACCCTTAAAAGTCCACTGCATGCACTCCAGGTAGGGGGCTCTTGGTGGAGTTGGCGCGGGTGAGTTCTGTTAACCTGTAGCTTGCAGAGAGCCCACTCTTTATGCCTCTTGAAACAAGGTACATCCAAAGGGCTTTAGTTCCAGATAATGCAGCAGGTGCAGTCAGTCAGAATGCAGAGCCTGATGGTGCAAATCACGTTTCCAGTTTGACGTCCACTCTTTATTCCTCTTGAAGCAAGGTACATCCAAAGGGCTGTAGTTCCAGATAATGCAACAGGCACAGTCAGTCAGAATGCAGGGCCTGATGGTGCAAATAAAGTTTCCAGCTTGGCAATCTGTCTTTTTCTCTCAGTTTCAAGCAGCGGAGCTGAGAGGTCTTGCCCTTCTTAGATACCCTCTTTAGCGCCTAGACGCCCCGGGGAGTAGTGAGATTTACAAACCACGCTCACATAACATACTTATTCAGTGTTCTCTGGGGTCAAACAGGAAGGTACTCCTGTCCAATGAGACAAAAAAGTCTTATAACCTATTTTCTGTATATTTCAGGATAAATTCAACAATAGCACATTGTTGGATTTATCAATACCATTCTACTAAGTCCTTGAATTATATTTTACTTTCATTCTTAGGGGTAGTTATACGTTCATAAACTATTGCAATGTTAACCTATGTGGCTGGGGATCTACAATGGGAAAAATGAAATGTCCAATTTCTCTAACACCTGGGCCTGAAAAACTGCTTCTATAAGGACCCTGCTTAGAACTACATAACCCCCACCCCTGTGACACCTAGGGGAGACTTTAGGGGTTCTGAATATACAAAACATATGTAGATCCTCACTCCACAGTGCTTCTAGCACAAATGTAATTTTTGGGAAGCACTTTACCACGATGGGGGAAGTGAAATGTACAATTTCTCTATCCCTAAGGCATATACAACCTCTTTTATAAGGGTCCTCCTTATAAGTACCTGACCCCACCCCCACCCCATGGGCACCTGGGGAGACCTTGGAGCTACCTAATATCGCAAAATATTGTAAAATATTGTAGTTTATTATTTTTAACACTTTTAAGCGCCCCTAACACCAAAGTCGAGTTTGGACACAATTTGCCTTTTAAAGCAGTTCTGCCACACAGGGCTGCTTTTAAAAGGACCTCAGACTCTCAGCAGTGCACACATGCAAGTACAGAAAGGGCTGATGGCCTCTAAACTGCCATGCCCTATTATATACTGGGGACTTTAAGGTAGTTTTAATCCTCCTGCCCTATTATGTACTAGGGCCTTATAGAGGAGGTCATACCAATCATTGGGGTGCCCTAACTCATAGTGTACCCTAGTATATGTAGGTGTTTTCTGCATAGCACTGGCCCTGGGCCTGGTTAGGCAGAGCCCAGGGACAGTCAGGGTCAGTTACCACGAATACCAGTCAGCAAAAAAAAAAAATGGGGGCGCCCAGGGCACAGGATGATTTTGCAACAGATGGTCACCCACTGCCTATACTTTCTAGTGTTGTCAGGCATGAGGGTTCTCCCGACCATTTCCCTATCACCAAAGGATACTAAGGCCATCTCAGCTGACCCTCCACCACTAACTGGGGCCAACTTCTCCCCAAGCGCTGTTGGTATGTAGTGGTCTGAGACATGGAAGTAGTGTACACCAATCAGTGTATCTAATGCACAAATACAAGTCCTATCCTGACCGTTGATCACCAATGTTGGAAATGGGGTCTCTAGTTGACAGAGGTATGCACCCTGTTCAAGTAGGGACTCACTCTCTAGTCAAGGTAAGTGTACTACACACTAAAAGTTTACCTGCGCTCACTCTCTTGTAGCTCGACACAGAGCAGTCAGGCTAAACTAAAGAGACAATGTTTAAAGTATTTGTGCACTCACACACACACAGTAACACAGTGAAAACTCCTCAAAAGTACTCCACACCAGTTTAGAAAAAAATAACCAATATTTAACTGAGTAGACCAAAATCAAAACGGCAAAAATCCAACCTACACAAGTCAGGATACGAATTTTTAAAGATTAAATCAAAATGCAGTGATTAGAAGTCAGTAGCTCTAACTGGGGCTACCCTGGTCATGCTTGACAGGGATAAATCCTAAAGTTCAGTCCGACCACAATGGAGCACGGGCTGGATACAGGTGTCATGAAGACCCCCTTATAGTACCTTGGATGTGTCAGAAATCAAAGACATTGCGAGGCACAGAGTAGGTAAGGCTTCGCGGATGCAGGTGATATATCTGTTCCTAAAGGTGGTGCAAGGTCATTGAAGCTTTAACACTCGGGGACGATGTGGTGCACAGTGGAGGTGATGCACCGGTTGCTGGTGCATGGGCTCAGTTCCTGAAGGCTACGTGGTGTCAATGATGCTTCGAGGTCAAGTGCGTGATGCGTCGATTCCACAGTGTCGATGTCCAACCGCTGGACTGCAAGTGCTGTGTTGGGTGAAAGCCACGCTGGGCCAGGACTGCATTAGAATCTGAACAGTGCATCACAGACCTCATGAGGTAGTGTTCTGAACTCTTGCAGTGGCGGTTCTTTGGAGGCACTGCGGCAAAGTCGGGGCTGCGCTGAAAGTTCAGGTCATTGCATTTTGCACTCGGCGAGCGCTGCTTCAGTGCAGGCAGCAGCGATGCGTTGATCTTGCAGGAATGCGCCCGTTCTGAAATAAAGCCTCAGGGTTGATGCATCTGTTTCTTTGTTTCAGCACAAAAACTCCCTTCCAAGGGCCCAGGAATGGATTTGGCACCACTAGCCAGAGCAGGACACACAGCAAAGGAGCCCAGGTGCTGGTAGCAAGATGCAGGGGAAGTCTTTGTTGCCCCTGATACTTCAGCAACAGGAGGCAATCTCAGTCAAGCCCTTGGAGAAACTTTAGATGCAGGATGTAGAGAGTAAAATCCAGTCCTCTCACTCCCAGACAAGAAGCAGCAAGCAGCAGGCCAACACAGCAAAGCAAGTAGCAATCCCTCCTGTCAGCACAACAGCTCTTCTTCCTGGTAGAATGTCCTCAGTCCAGAAGTGTTCTGAGTATATGGTGTCAGAGGTCCAGTATTTAAATCCATTTTGGCCTTTGAAGTAGGCAAACGTTTAAGAAAGGTCTTTGTAGTGCACAGGACCCTGCCCTTGCTGGCCCTGAATCCAGACACACTACAAGAGGGTATGCAGCTCTATGTGGGGGGACAGGTGCAGCCCTATTCAGATACAAGTGCCAGCTCCTCCCACCACTCTAGCTCAGGAAGGCTCATCAGACTGGTGATGGGCCATAAGGATATGCAGGGCACACCTCAGCTCCCTTTTGTGTCTGACTGTCTAGAGTGAATTCACAAAGCCCAGCTGTCATCTAAACCAAAACCCAAATGTGTATTCTCGAAACAAGCAGAGGCACAGAATGGCTAAAATAAGAAAATGCCAGCTTTCTAAAAGTGACAATTTTATATCTGCAATTTAAAAGCCAACTTCACTAAAAGATGTGTGTTTTAAATTGTGAGCCCGGAGACACCAAACTCCAATTTTCTATCTGCTCCCAACTGGAAGTTACACTTGTAAAGGGTTACAATGCAGCTCCAATGCTAACCTATGGGAGGGATAGGCTTTGATGTAGTGAAGACAGATTTAGCGGTTTTTCACTATCAGGACATGTAAAACTCAAAAGTACATGTCCTACCTTTTAAGTATACTGCTCTCTGCCCTTAGGGCTACCTAGGTCCTCTTTTAGGGGTGCCTTACATGTAATAAAAAGGGAAGGTTTGGGCCTGATCTATTCCGAGGATTGGATACATAGTACACCGAGACCTTTCATTCTGAATCTGGCTGAAATTGCCCTCACCAGGAACTTTTTCGAGTTCCAGGGAACTTACTATCTTCAGTCACATGGTACGTCCATGGGCAGCGTTTTTGCCCCGAGTCTGGCAGGACTTTATATGTCAGCTTTTGAGGACCAATACATCTACGCCACGAATAACATCTGGACGAACAATGTTAAAACCTGGCGTCGTTATATTGACGACGTTTTCCTCATCTGGGAGGGTGATAGGCAATCCATTGATGATTTCCTACTGTGGCTCAACAGCCGGAACCCCTTACTATTTTTTACCTCTACCATTTCTAAAGACAGCTTGCCCTTCCTGGATCTCACCATTGTTCCCCAAGGGGAGGGTTGGAAACTAAAATGTTCCATAAACCTACGGATAGGAACGGTTTGTTGTCGTTCAAGAGTTTCCACCCGAGATCCCTTAGGGAGAATCTTCCAGTTGGACAGTTCCTACGACTACGCCGGAACTGTTCAGATACGGTTGAATTTAGATCAGAAGCCCGTATTTTACATAACAAACTTATACAAAGGAACAATCCCCAAAGGATTGTGAAGAGAGCAAATAAGAGGGCGGCTAATTGCCAATGAGAAGTCCTACTGGAGACAGTTACTAAGCAACCGACTGATAGGCCCATTTGTGTGACTACTTTTAATACAGCCTCTAATCATATCCAAAATATTGTCACTCGTCACTGGAGAATCCTTAACTCCAACGGGCTGAATCTGGACAAACCGCTTTTCTCTTATAAGAGGAGTCACAATATTAAGGACCTTGTTGTGCACACAAGACCCAGGCCCTTCACACCTGCAGCCAACAGCACGGCCCATAGCACTCTCCCTGGGATCCTACCCCTGTTACGGGTCACACTAAATGTGGTTCCTGTGATGTCTGCCACCTGACCGCCAATACCAAAACTATAGACATTGGCCTACCCCGCCCGTGGGAACAAAGGAAACATACGAATTGTAACTCTACGTATGTCATTTACTTAATCAAATGTCCATGTGAACTTATCTACATAGGTATGACCACGAGGAAAGTTAAGGTCAGGATCATGGAGCATAGGTCCACTTTTAGATGTCAGAGATCCGTCAGTCGTCTTACTACCCATTTTAAAGAGAGAAATCACTCGGCTGAGGATTTCTTCTGGACAGTGATTGATAAACCACACATTGACATGACACACAATAGGCCAGAAAGAGCACTTTTTATTAGGGAACAGAAATGGGTGTATAGGTTACGGAGTCACATTCGGGGACTTAATGATGAGATCCCGTGGAATAGCTTGAACTAACGAGTACTGCTATTCCCCTTGTTCCCTCTCTCTACCTGCCTATATTCTAAACACCTTTGCCCTTTACGGTGTGTGGACAGGTATCAACTTTAGAATGGGCGCAGCTGGTTACCATCTGCTCATCTGTCCGAGCCACCATGGGGTTATCATGCAGCAAATTGTCATATTGTTATATTGTTATTCTATATGAGGAACCAATGTAATTTTTGGCGGACAGTTAGATCCATTCGACTAAGGACCCCCCACGTAGGATACGTCGCGTGGATTTTCCCTTTGGACTGTGGTCTTTGTTTAGATCATTCCTACGGTTCCCTTTCTTTGGGTGTGTGTATGTGTGTATATATATTTGAATCGTGTCTCCCCTTTGAAAGTGCCATCAGGCATATCAGGAGTTTAACTTTAGACTACTTGTAGGATAATACAGGGGCGACTCCTGCGCAGACTCCTGGGCACGTTCTCCCGACCGCTGGCATGTTGCTGGTTGACGGTCTAGTTTCTTTCTGTCCCCCGTCCACCCTGAGCGCTGATGCTACGTGGGTACGCGCTGTGTGGTGACCCACGCAGGGCGGGACCGTTGGATTTTCCTTTGATAAGGCTTAGGGAAACGGGACATGATAATCTTCACGGTGTCGGGAGTGCGGGTTGGAATTGCACATTAGCTAACCTTGACGAAGTAAGTTTACCCATTATGGGTTCCTGTGTAGCCATTTGACGTTTGTTTTGCTATACTTATCCTGCCATGGAAGAGATCCATGGGTGCTGGCAGTTTTCTCCCTTATTCATTCATTCTATAGCCTGATTGAGTTTACGGGGAACACGAACCGTATGTCTCGTAGGTTTGGACATATCTATTCTCCTTTGATATTCTTTTCTACCTAAGACTATTTTACTCAATTCCTCGGTCCTCGCAGATAGAGAGGGCCACTGGCCTTGACAAAAGACAAAAGACAAAAAACAGAGCGGCTGAACCGCGTTTATTCAGTTTTGTTTTCTGTTTTTGGCAGTTATTTTCCTGCCACCTTTTCCACCTTTCTCATGTTGCTCTGTGTGTTTTCTTTTTAATTTACCCTGTTGTACCATAGTATGTGACTACAGGGAGCTATTCGCACCCCTCCGCCAGTTCCAGTTTGACTTTTTGGTAAACTCGGTAAGAGACTAGTAATGGGGCTGGATGGATGTTTGTCTCTGAATGAAGAGTTAATGCATTTATGAGTATATGAGTAATATACCTATTCATGCATAGACGCTTGCTAAACCGCATACCATGATAGTATAATAGCGTTGTATGCTGCCTCCACTACCAGTTCACTAAGGCACACCTACCAAGTGTTCTAGGGGTAGTATATTACGCTAATGACAGTGTTTTATTGCCAGTAGTGGAACAAGATGAACTGTGGAGTGTGTGTTTGGGTTTACACAACTTATGGATTTTGAATGTGTATGTGATTTTCAAGAGGGATGTTTGGCTCACATTTTTATGTTGGGCTTTTTAGACTGGGCACAACACTATTTCACCCTGCACTTCACTTTTCTTGTTTTTTCTTGATTTTATTTCCTGCAGGTTCCTCATGGAGAGCAAAGGGCTCTACCATACTATATTCCAGAGTTTGCACTGAACATGGTGCTCTTTTTCCTCACCCCTGGATCTTAAGGAGGTAGGGACAGCAGCCTTTTTGGGATTGATCAGGTGGAAGTCCTGAAGAAAGCCGGGGTATTATTACGTGCCGGCTGAAACATGTCGACATCTCAGCAGAGTGGAGGGGTAGGGCTCTGTTAATGAGAAGCCATTACCACCATCCACGGGTCTGGATTAGACCATCTCTTGCACCTGGACAGTGTACCCAGTATTAAAGGTATAGCAGGGATACACTGTTACCAGTTTTATCAATTTATTCTGCCATTATTTTTTCACTTTTTGATCCCTCACTATTTCGTCTCTTCTTTCATGTTGTTTGTCTTCCCCCTCCCTATTGCTCCACCTCCAGCGTTGGCTAGCGCGGAGGTGTGTTAGCAGGCCCTATGATGAAGCATGACACAGCTTGCTGTGTGTGAGGGCAGTTTTACATACACAGTGTGTGCCCTGCTTTACACCTCTCCTCTGTTTACCCACTTCATTAGTTTTTTAATAGAGTCCCTTTTCTTTGTTGTATGAATTAATGCTTTGTAGGAGGGCGATTTGGGACTATTTCCTCTTACCTCTCTTTCTGTGGTTGTGTAAGTAGGTGAACTTGCCAGGATGAAATGGCAGTTTAAACCTACACATACAGGCCCTGCAGTGGCAGGCCTGAGACAAGTTTGAAGGGCTATTCATGTAGGTGGCACAAGCAGTGCTGCAGACCTACTAGTAGCATTTGATTTATAGGCCCTGGGCAGTGGCGGCTGGTGACATTTGAAAGTGGTGGGCATAAAAGTTTGGGTTGAGTGCCCAGTGGTGAGCGAGGGTGGTTTTCAGTAAGCAAAAGCCGCCGGAACTGGCATCCGCCAGCCATGCTTGCCATAATATGGCTCTACTGATTTAGTATTCAGTATCTCACCTACCTATGCTTTACTCTCAATGTCTACTTAGTGGTTGGAGGCCGAAGTGACTACAAGACGCTGCTTGGATAAGAAATAAGTAGATGAGCGGGCCTTTTAAAAGAAATATGGTCATCCATCACGTCATGTTTTTCTGCCAGCTGAATGCCCTCAGCTAGTCTGTGGAAATACATTATTCAAATATTTTTGTTACATATAATTCCGCATCATAAGTGGTGTCCTTCAGGAGTCCCCACCTCCTGGTGCAATGATGGCTTTTACCCACACACAGCGTGGCCACCGATGAATATAAGGATGCCTCGTAGTTTCCTGTTCCACACAATGTATGGTGTCTATATATGCAGGAAGGCGAGTGCACAGTAACATAAACACACCACTGTCACTGACAGGGGCAACAGTGGTCATCCTGTCAGTGAGGCCAAAGCAGCATTGAGACCAGCACACACAGGAAGTCAGTGGGCGAGACTAGGATGCTGACTCTGCTGGCTGCCTGTAATGTGACTCTCCACTGCTCAGTGGAAGTCACTGCTTGTCTGGCACCATACCGCCCCCCCCGCCCTCCCCGTGCGGCGCCACATACTGCCTACTGCCACGGTGATTGGCTCGACATCCACCTAGCCGCTGGCATAGGGAGTCTAGCTCCTTGCTGCCCACCTGCACCTGCCATCAAGTGGACGAATGGCTTATCACCTCATGTGCTCTTCTTTGAGGACTACACTGGCACCCAGTTAAATATGCCACACTCACCCGGCACAAGCATAGGGCACACCCATATTGGCAAAAGCAATCCACTCGTGCTCTGGCACAAGACTCAGCCATTTTAGTAGGATAACGTAATCTCCCGAGGCGGTGTGCATGACGAGGTCACCTCTGAATAGAATAGATTCATGGAAGCTGCCAGACTCTTGCTTAAGCTGGGCCTCCACCACACCATCAGCTGCACTGGAATACAAGCAAAAGACTAACACTTTTGGTGCTTCTTTTCACCGAATTGTATTTTCTACTCAAAAATATTCGATTGGGTGTCTCTTGCACGGAAGAGGCGGAAAAGAGTCGATAATAGATTTAATGAAGCTAATTTAGTCTTCCTTTCCTTTGGTCACAATTCGTCTCAATTCAGGCTTGGAAAAAACCTGTACTGAAGTTACTGGTTATGGGTGCTAAATTGAATCAGCTGTCCTTTCCTCTTAGGAAAATTAAATTGCCTTTGTGGAGAGCGTTTTAAAGAGAACGAGCCGGGCGACGTTGGCAAACAAGAAGAACAGCGCAGAGAGCATAGGATCTGGCCTGCCTCCATACGGCGGCCGATTTGTCACACACTATCCTGAATGACTTCGCTGTTTCTTGAGAGGCCTATCAATCTCAAATTTAGTTATTGCGCTAGGTTTATTTGAACATATATTCAGGGAATGATGACAGTTAATAAAGGAAATCTTTTACATGCTGCATTTTGACATACTGCACCTCTTCGTGTCGTCGTCCGACTGCGCCGACTAAATGACCCCATGTGAAGGAACCCTCAGAATGGCCCATTTATACGCAACTCCCTTCCAAAGTAAACGGTGGTCAATTAAGGAGTCGCGGCCGGCAAGACGGGGGGAGGTTCGTTCGCGCAAGGGGGAAGCGGGACGGTAATGTAAATAAAATTGAAAACTTACCTTCCTCCCACTGCTTCCTCCGGGTCACGCGCCACCACCTCAGCTCCTGCTGCTCCCGGCCGGCCCGCGTTTACTAGGCAGCCTCCCTCCAGCTCCACTAAGCCAATCACAACGCTGCAATGGCAGCGTTGTAATTGGTGCAGGCGCAGCGGACGGCGCCCAGCCAGGCGCCAAAAAGAGAGAGTGCGCAACTGCGCATGACTGGTTTGGTCGGCCCTGGGGCCGAACAAACAATCAGCATTCAAAGACAGTGGGCTAGCCACGCCTCCCCTGCACTCGATCAGGAACGCTCACCCGCCTGCCCCCAACCAGGCACTCCAGGCACTTCTGCTTTCTCGCCCTGCAAGAAGCAGAAACATGAAATGGTAGTTTTACCATTTCATGTTTCTGCTTCTCGCACTGCGAGAAAGCAGTATGGCGACGCCCCCACGCCCCAATGGAGGAGCCGCCACTGGCCCTGGGCACAAACGGTGCACTGTACTAGGGACTTACCAGTAAATCAAATATGCCAACCATTGGGAAACCAAATACATTACATTTTAGACATAGAGCACATGCACTTTAGCACTGATCAGCAGTGGTAAAGTGCCCAGAGTCTTAAAACCATCAAAAACGAAGTTCAGCACACAGTCAAAAACAGGAGGTCAGAAGCAGAAAGACTGGGGAAACCCTGCCAAAAGATGGCAGATCTAGCAGGACCAAAACACATCTATGCCTGAAACCCACTCTGCTGAGTGAATAGTATTAAAAATTGTGTTAATTCACAGGCAGCGCATAGAACTCCTCCTGTGAATTAACCAGATGCATTATCTACCTTTCTACGGCATTCACTTCCCCATTCCACAGAAGGCCCATTACTGTGCCTCACTCGATTTACCGCCTGCAAGTGTCCCCAAGCACCAATTGCCTTCTGTGCATGTCCCTCCCTCAACGGCCCAGATATAACTTATCTGTCTGCATTCCCTGTTTGCTGCTACTTGTCGACTGCTGCAGGTTTGAAATACTGGGCAAGTGGAACCCCATTTAAAAAGAAGCCTAAAGTTAGCTGAAGGCCTTTCATAAGAACCCAGCCCTCATAAATCACCAAAAGGAGGATCATGGCTATTAAAAAATACAGTGTATTATCATGAGTGGATAAAACATTTATGTAACATGCATTAAACCCTTACTCATTATTCATTGTAGACTCCCAGACTGCAGCGCAAAACATCTGCATGCCACATCCTAAAGCTCTTGACATAGACGTTTGATTCCTACATTTCTTATTTGAATATTAAAATAACATAAATGTTTGTATTCAAAATTGATTCTACTGTTTTTTCACCTGTAGACAGTTTAGCTAAGTTCATGCACTTACCTTTGTACAAACTATTGTACATTTGTATATGCACCAAATTTCAAATGTCTGTCATATTGCATTCTGCTTACAAGATGGCCACCACACCACCATTGCCTCTTGCCCCTTTTTTCTTCATGGCTGGATAAATGAAGACCTCCTCCATAATGTTATTCGCCCCTCGGTTAAATACAGTAGTGGTCGGCATTGCTCGTGGTGGGGGGGGCGGGCGCGAGGTGTCGCCGGTGGGGTGGGAGTCGTGGGGGTGTCGGGGGAGGGATTGCGGGGGTGTTGCGGGGAAATAAAACAATTAAATTAAACTTGCCTTTCCGCCACGTCCTGTGTCTTCTCTGCTCCTGCTCTCCTGGTCTCCTGCCTCCAACAGGAACAGGAAGCAGGCAGCCAGGCTCCCTCCCCTAAGCCAATCACAATGCTGCAGTGCAGCGTGTTTTTGGTAGGGACGGAGCCCAGCCAGGGGCTAGTGGGGTGGGCATGTTACCCACGCAGGCTGCAATGCAACCTGCATGGAGAAGGACAGAGTGCGCATGACTGGTTTGGGTGGCCCGAGAGGGCCAACCAAACTGTCTTTGAGCACTCAGGAGTGGGCAAACCACTCCTCCCCTGCCCTGCTCAAAGTGCAGAGCAGCCCCGCCCACCTGCCCGCCTGCAATGCGCAAAGCAAACATAAAATGGTAATAACTAAAAGTTATTACCATTTTCTGTTTTGGCTTTCTCGCAATGCGAGAAAGCAGGGGGGCGACGCTCCTCCGCCCTAGTGGAGGAGCCACCCCTGGTTAAATTGTTCATCATCTTTATCATCTTTACTGTTTAGCCTCGGGCTGGCTAAACAGCAGAGATTATGTACTATTTTGCGGGCTACTAGGAAAATAGCAGGAATTATGTACTATTTTAGCCAGCGGACAGGTAAATAGCAACTTCTTTTATATTGTGCAGTGCTTTTTAAAGGACTTCCTAGGCGGAACATAAGGACCTGAAACTAAACATTTTCTTTTTTATCAGGTTTTTCAATTTACTCTCTAAAATTGGAAAACAACATAACTGTTGTACTCTTAATATTCTACATTCTCGGCAAGGTTTAAAATAGACAATCCGCTTCCTCCTTTGAATCATTACCAGTGTACATTATTATATGAACTTCTTTTCAAGGGTGTTTCTTTCAGACTTGTGGCTTTTCTCTGTCTGTCAGCTATTTGACCCAGAGCAAGATAGCTTTAAGAAGACGCGAGTAGTGAAAAAGTTTGCCCCGCGGTGTTAATTGCCCTGAACTCCGGTTCACAAGGGAGACAATCGTCGAATACATTCTCCTGCAAGTGTCTCTTCTAAATGAAGGGTAACGAGACGGCAACCTTAACCCTTCCATTTTATATCACAGGGTTCCTCTATCTGAAGACAAGTACAACACATTTACAGTGAAGAAAGATTTTCAAACAGAAAAACTAGGTCAAAATAGAGACAAACGCTTTTCAAAGTAAAACTGAAATAAGCTATAGTGGAGATAACGTATATAATACTGTTGATTTGTATAAAGAAAATGTCTAGATTTGAGGTGCTGGAATTTGGTTTTGCGTCACCTAGACATTTGGCAATGGGGGTCTTCTTGAAGAGACATCTCAGTGGCGCGGCTCTGCTCATTTTGCAATTGTTCCCTTGCCTTTTTTTTAAAGATAAGTATATCTCTCATAAGGATGACATTGGACTAAAAGCCTATTTGACTTTGAACAGCTCCTCGATTTGTGCAGCATATATATCCAAACTGGGGAATGTATACTACCTAATAAGTAATGTATAGCACAATGGCATGAATAACATTGAGCATTGAATTAAGTCACATTTTGGGTTTGTTCCTGATACTGTAGGATAAAAGAAACAGTATACCCTCTCAGTTTGTTTCCCTCTGGCTAGGATTGTTCAGACAGATAAAAGGCATACTCTCTCCATTTAATTACATTGGTATTGAGATATGGAGCAAAGCTTCAAACCTATGTTTTCCTTATGCAGAAAGTGCATTAATTCACTGGGATATATGAGAGATTCAATTAGACGCTAATGTACCTTTGCAGGATTACTTTCTTCAGCTTGTGGGGGACCGCAACAGGCAACACATGTTTCATTTCTATGACTAAATTGTATCAATGGTGTAAGTGTAAGTGTGAAGCAACTTATATCAGTGGATAGATATATAACATTTTGAACAGATAGTTCATATATCGCCTAAAACAGAAATAAAACAATGTGTAAGTCAAACTGAAATGAGGGAAAGTATCCACCACAAGAAACCACACCCGACTTCCAAAGGCTGGTCAGACTGAAACGTAAAAATGGTAGCACAAACCCCAAAGTCTGTGAAAAGTTAAGAAAATAAAAAGTTAAGAAAGTATATGTGAAAAAAAGTGTTGAGAACAACAGCTAAGTGCAGGCAAATGAAACATGCTAAATTTAACAAGACGATTCTGCTTACTCCAATGTCTAGGGTCACAAATATGTACCAACCTAAACGCGCAGTTATGAGTACAGCTACAGGCCAAACTATGGAAAAGTCCTTCCTGATAGGGAAATATGCAAGAAAAGTCTTACCTTGAGTGTGAGAAGTAACAGCAAGCAAGTGGCATGGAATGTAAAAACACTGCTCTTGTTAACGTGATCTCAATCAGTCCCAAGTGACTGCCTCTGTCACTGAGACCAGAACCATTAATGCCCGAGCATATCTGCCCCTTAACCTTATCTGCTTCCATAGCTGCATTAAATGCTCCATCACCCTATGCCCAATTATTTGTTCAGATCACTCAATATCATCAAATCCATTCCAAATGACTTAAGCCCTCATAAACTCAAGATCGATAGCTAAAAATGCCTTCAACATTCATGACCTCATCTACGTGTTGAGTTCACTTATTGGCCATTATTAAGACCTGTCTATAAATTACTCTTCACCACCTAATAGAATGTATCTCCTTCCCCTGCATTAAAATAGCCTGATGAAAAACAGAGATCTGGGACGATATTGGAGGAGTGGCTATGATCCATGTCAACTCACTCTCTATCCAGGAGCTGCAGGGCCAATCTTATGATTTAACTGAGTTTCTCCTAACCAAAGCTTCCACACAATCACCTCCCAATAAATGCCTGGCTACTTTCCAATTCAATCTCCTACATCTTCACTAGGCATATATGTCCATTACTTTTTCTTGGGTGGTTTGAATATCTGAACTGACGATCCATTGAATGCATACTGTGAGAACTTAACTGAGGATATGGACTCCCTAAGTTTCATCCAATTGTTTCAGGGACAAATTAATGACAGAGGTCACAGTCCTTGTCCACTTTTCCCTAAGATATAGAGGAACTCCATCTCCTTGGGATCCAGCAGCCCTCTTGGTTTGACCACTTTCTAGTCAAATTCTAAATCAATAATGAGATAGTCAGTAGGACTTAGAATTCCATCTTCATTGGTCAACTCCCCTCCTCACAAATCCTGAACAAAATAAAACATGAGCCCTCAGCAATAACATTCCAGCCCACCTATAACTTACACAGAGTAAGACCCTTGATATAGTGGCTTCTACCTCCACCAGGAACGGTGCAGCTTGAAGACTAACAATGGTTGACCGACTGCCTACACTACCTGAAAGTTCAAAGTAGAGCATTAAAAAGATGATGGAATGAAACTAAACCGTCATCCATTTTTCACAGGAAGTTGTGTCCATTTTAGAGGTTATAAATAAACTTGTGCTCACACAAAGAAAGAATACTTCCACACCGCATTTGCTGAATATTTTAATTCTATCAAATAATTATACCTCATCTTATGAAGCTAGTGTCTCCCAACTTCTCCAGCAACATGCCAGCTCTCACATCTGATCTCTGTAACAACCTCCTGTCATGTTGTACCAATAAAAGTAAAGTAATAAAAGCATATATTGCTTCTGAAACCCTGCAGAACTTGCAGCTCTGTCATCCCCCCACCCCTCCTGGGGTAAGGCTTCTCTACGAGAATGTGCCTCTTTTGGAATGTAACAGCATCTGGGCCTCCTTCAAAAGATTCTCTCCATCTTGTAACATCAGTATTGCTAAGATCATCAACCTTAGCCTTCCTAAACTTACAGTGATCCTCACTAACCTAATTATTTTCCCCCTATTTAGTGGAGTCATCCCTCAGAGCATGCAATCATTACACCCACCCTAAAGAAATGCACCCCAAACACAACAATTTACAATACTATAGACAGATACTGGGCCTTCCATGGGTCTCAAAGAACTTAAAACTGTTGTCACCTATCAACACTCCTCACAGTTGGTCAGACTTCTCACCACAAGGTGGTACAGAGACTACCCTTTAAATACAAAGGAAAAAACGTTTAAACACCAGTGGTTAAGGCCACCTCTATGCCTTGATCCCACATGATGTCTCAGCTGCTCTAATTCCATTGACCATCAGATGCTTATCAATGCAAGCCAGCATTAGTTGCACAACACTGGGCCCGATTCACAGAACTAACTTAAGACAAAATCCTAAACTTACTACCATTTTGGTATTCACAGAAGGCACTTACTCATTCTGGTATTCACAGAAGGCACTTACTCATTTTGGTTAACTTACTCATTTTGAGTAACTTACTCATTTGGTATTCACAGAAGGCACTTACTCATCAATGAGTAAGTGCCTTCTGTGAATACCAAAATGAGTAAGTTACTCAAAATGAGTAAGTTACTCATTTAGTATTCACAGAAGGCACTTACTCATCAATGAGTAAGTGCCTTCTGTGAATACCAAAATGAGTAAGTTACTCAAAATGAGTAAGTTACTCATTTAGTATTCACAGAAGGCACTTACTCATCAATGAGTAAGAGCCTTCTGTGAATACCAAAATGAGTAAGTGCCTTCTGTGAATACCAAAATGGTAGTAAGTTTAGGATTTTGTCTTAAGTTAGTTCTGTGAATCGGGCCCAATGTTATTGTTTGCTGTCTTCCAGTGTAACTGCACCCATCAAGAGGAATTCATCCGAAACTAATCAAGGAAAACTAACTAACTCTACCAAGGTCTTACCATGTGAGCAGCACTTTTTAGTGATTATATACAATCCATGGCTGTCATCTTAGACTTATACTATACAAGCTATTATGCGCAAGCAGATAGAACACAGATCAGTCTCAAGTTCGAAGAGGATCCTGACAACATTCCCAAATTATTTCACTGCATTTCTCAGGTCTATCAATGGATTCTGAACAATTTTCTCTGCATAAACAGCAAAAGAAAAAAGGCCTGTTCTTAGAAACTTGTTAATCCAGCTTTCCTCCATCTTTACCAGAGATTGTGGGTACCCACAAACCATTTAACAAAGCATGAATCAATGATCTTTGATGACGATCTTTCATCTACCCCTGAGGTAAATGTAGTTTTTCAAATATGTATTTCACCGCTTACGTCTGCTAAAAGGGGTTGTTCTGCTGCTGCCCTGTTCCCAGAATATCATCCTACACCTCATTGCAGGTAATTCATGCCTGGATTATTTCAAAAGCTTTTACACCGTTCTCCCCACCATTATTGCTAGGATATTGCTCATCATCCTACTTACTAATCACTCTTATATGTACCCACCCCCAGAAAGTGCTCTGAGACCAAATATTTAGTAGCGCTTTACAAAAATCCTACATTTAAAAAATGTTCCCATGTACATTGTTCCTCACTTGTATTTACAGCCTCGAAAAGTTTGCTTATGGGAACAAAACACATGTTGGCTGTTTTGGACTTAGTGTATGACATCACCACAACTTTCTGAAAAAAGTTAAATCATACAAAGTTCCATTGGTATCTATTTTATTGGCAAAGTGGCATGCATCCATTCACTGTTGCTGTTTCTGTGTTGCACTATAGCTTCAAACTTATGTTTGCAGACTAAGGGGCATATTAACAAGGGCATTATCTCCGCTTTTTTGGCTTTAAAAGCCAAAAAAGCGGAGATAATCTTTTCGCCCTATTAACAAGTGGGTGCTAACATGCATTAGCGCATGTTAGCACCCTTTACCCGACGCTCCCTTTGCATCTCTAATGAGATGCAAAGTGGCGTCACTGGGCAGTACAACCTTGCAAATATCGCTGATGTGCACATCGCGATATTTACAAGGCTGCCCCAGCATTTAAGCAGACGTTAGTTTTGGAGAAAACCGCTGTTTTCGCTAAACACTAACGTCTGCTAAAATGCAGACTTACCTATCCCTAACATTGGGGGTGGATTATGCTGATACTACCACAGGGTCGTATCAGCAAGGTTATCGCCGTTTTGCAGGGAACATCGCTGGAAAACCAGCGATGTTCCCTGCAAAACGGCGATTTCCCCGCTATCGCTGGAATTTTGTCGCCCTGGAGAAACGCGTTGTTAATAACGTGCTACCAGGGCAATAAATTCCAGAGATAGACGGCGATAAATAATGAAGCGCTAAGCGCGCTTTGCGTTATTTATCGCCGTCCCTTAATAATATGCCCCTAAATTCGTCTTGGCATAGCATAGAGTAGCTCCTATTTGTCAACAGCATATATACTGAGTAGAAATATTAGGGGTTATTTGGAGTTTGGGGACATTGACCAAACAATGGTGGATGGTAAGTCTACCCTGTTTAGAGTGTATAGGATATATACTCTAAAGGGGGTGAACAGGACATTTTTGTCAGATATCCTGCATATCCCAAAAATGTAAGTCAATAATCATTGTAAAAGCTTATGTTACAGCAATACTACAATATGCATTTCACTTTTAAAACTATGGGCCGGATTTATGAAGATTCTATTTTTAAAAAGTGGTCCACATTGTGCACCAACTTTTTAAAAATTAAATCTTATTGTGTGAACCAACCTATTTACTAACAGGCTGGCTCACAAAATTCTGACTCATAGTGGGTCACATACCAAGCTGCCTAACGAATATTAATTAGGCAGGTCACAATTTGTAACCCACTATGACTGGCTACAATTACAGTGAGGTTGTTCTGCAAGGGTCAGCAGACCACCCTCTCTGGATTAATTTTCATAAAAGAAAACGTTTTTTTAAAAAGCAGTCCGATTTCCTTAAATAAAAAGGGGCTGCTTATTTTTTTAAGTTTTCTTTCTTTTAAAGTTTTAGTAAGAGTTGGCAGTGGTCCCCTGGTTTTCTGCCTACCCCCTCTGAAACTTGTACCCCAACCCAAAAGGGGAAAGGGTTCAAAGTTGACCCCCTTCACCTTTGTGAATCAGTTACCACCCAAATTTGGGAGTGGGTAATTTTTAAATGGTTTGTGGCTGAAAATACGGTCGCAAACCATTCATACTTCAGGGAATAAATTGCATTTCGGAGGAGACGCCCACAACAAGACCCTTCCAAATTGTAATTCGTAATCAGTTTCTAAACAGTGCACCGATTCGTAAAGAGTTTTCTGAATCGGTTAATGAATTTAGTAGATCTAAAAATGCCTCTTATTGGTCGCAAATCCTTCTGATTTAGCTAATAGGAGGCTTTGCTTCTGTTAAAATGTTATGCAAATTGTATTTTTTTTATGTTTTGAGGGGTATTTGGTTAATTGTAATCTAAAACCTATAAGATATTTCCCAATGTGTTATTAATGATGATGTTCACAATTTCCTCATTGCTACAGCGAATGTTGCCTTCATAACATTGAGCTTGTAGTTCAAGATACCACTTCACTCTATCTTCTCCTGTAGGCTCTCTATGTGATCTTTTTCCCATATGCCCCTTCCATCATGTGCACTGTGCTTGTTGCAGCGCGTTCAACTTTTTTACTTTTTCTTCATTATTTTTCCTCCACTATCTTGGTTTCAATCCGCTGGACGATTCTCTCTGGGTTCCTTCAAGGGACAAGACTCCTGAAATATCTCCATCTTATTCAATTAAGGGGAAGCCTTTGGTAACCAGAAGTACACAGATCGATACAAAATATACTAAAGCCACTTGATTGAATGTCAATTGGTTTATCCTCCGTGGGGGTGAGTGGAGCTAAACACTTGTCTCATGATGGTGGGAGGACGCAGAACATTTCACCCAAGCGAAGGCAACTGAAATAGCAAGACTTTGTCTGACTTCACATGAATCAAAATTTAGATCACCTTGACCTCTGGAGAGGACTGTTTACTGCCAAAGTCCAGTCATGAAATCTGTGATATGGAAATTGTGGCAGTGGTAAGGCAAGCCTGGATTGTGGTGTGATCTCAGTGCTGAGTACATTTTATTTCTTCTTTACTTTTCAGGGCCTCCCTTAGCCAAGAGTGTCAGCTCTTTAACGCAGCCAACAATGGGCAGCTCTGTTTGCCATTGCCCGCATTCCAAATTCCTGTCTTGAGGACAGTGTTTTGGGCAGTGGGGAATAAGTGAGCAAGACTACTAAGTAGTAGTGTATTTGTTTCCATTTGTTTAATGTCCAATTTTCTGCATTTTCACAAATTATTGTTTTCCCTCAACTTTGTAACACCTTCACTCAACATTACCCTAAACAACTACGTACATATGCAAACCTATACTAGTCTAGATCTCTTGTCTAGCCTCTAGAGTATGGAACTACATTCTTGATTAAATTAGACTGAATTCTGATCTCCTGGCTTTCACCTATTTAGAAAGTACCTACAAGATCAGTTATCTCTTCTCTCTTCTTCCGCCTCCCATCACTTTATTCACATTCATGGTTTTTGATACCAGTGTTCACTTCCACTCTTGAGGGCCAAGAGACATTCACAGTGTAGTGGTATCACCCACCATGCTCGAAGAGTATGCCATCAGGCCTTCATGGTATTTTCTTCAGTACCTGATTTAACAATGCAGGTTGGTACTCAAATTATATGCATACAAAGGAGGGGGTCCTGAGGAGATTTTGAAGACTAGCGAGGACAATCAATAGTTCAATACACACAGGGTCTTCGGGTCTAGTGAAGTGGGGAACTGCACAAAAAGGGGGGTTTTCCCTTTTAAGGACGGTTTCCCTCACCCACCAGTGGTGGCATGCTTCATCATTGGGAATCCTCCTCACACCTTGATGCCTAGTCAAGGTGTGGGCTACAACCCCCTCGCTGCGAGGGAGGAGCTCAGGGATGTTTTAATGGAGGGGTTGTTACTAAAACCCAATGAGAGCTACTAAGGTGTTGTGAGGTGTGCAGTGCAGGTAGAAAGGTGGATTAAAACTCAACTCAAAGTGAAGTATAAGGTGGCCATCAGACTATACCGTAACAGTATCAAAGAGGCACAGGCCAAATACTCCGAGGTAAAAATTAGCCAGGCACAGAACTCCTCGAAGGAACTTTTTGCAGTAGTAAAGACCTTAACCTCCCCAGCACATGAGACAGATCCCACTGAGGCCTCGGAGGAGAGATGTAATAACCTAGCCACCTGCTTCCTCACAAAAGTCACGGACATATACAGCTCGTTCATGACCGGGAGAGTAAGATCCCCAGGGGAGAAAAGAGAGCAGGCACAGACCGTTGTCCCGCACACCATTACTAGCTTCCCCCCAGTCCACATAGAGGAAGTGAAAGCACTAATGGATAAGGTGAGATCAGGTTCGCCACTAGACCCCGCCCCTCTGCATATCCTTAAGAGAGTCTCAAAGATATTGCTCCCAACATTAGTTAAAATCACGAACCTCTCTCTGGAGGCGGGCACAGTACCAGGGGCTTGGAAGCATGCTATAATTAGTCCTCTGCTCAAAAAGCCAAATCTAGACCCAACGCAATTAGGGAACAATTGCCCCATTTCAATGCTGACATTTGTTGGGAAGCTATTGGAAAAACATGTAAATGGAGTGCTGACAGACTTCCTGGAAACAAACCAATGCCTACAGCCTACCCAGAGGGGATTTCGCACACAGCACAGCACAGAATCAGCATTATTAACTGTGGTAGAGGAACTGAAAATGATTCTGGACCAGGGAAGCTGAGCCGCCATGTTACTCCTTGATTTGAGCACCGCGTTTGACACGGTGGACCACCACATTTTGCGAAATAGACTGAGAGACATTGGTGTCCAAGGGAATACTCTACAGTGGTTGGCTTCGTTCTTGGAGGGGAGAACTTTCCAAGTCATGGAAAACAACCTCATCTCCAGTATGATGCCTTTGACCTGCGGGGTGCCTCAGGGCTCCTCACTGAGCCCCACACTGTTTAATGTCCATATGGAACCACTAGCATGGTTAACACAAGAGTTTGATGTCTCCATGACATCCTACGCTGATGACACCCAACTGGTGATTTCCCTTGATCCTAGAGTCAATGGAGACTCTGATAGTCTAGCTCTCTGTATGGAAAGGGTGATTGGCTGGATGACAAACAGCTGCCTAAAATTGAACGGGGATAAAACAGAGCTGATGGTCCTCGGGAACAAGGCAGTCTCCAGGCCTCTAATCAACTGGCCCAGCTGCCTTGGCAGTCCCTCCACGCCGAAGGAGTCGATCAAAAATCTGGGTTTCTGGCTCGACAAGGATCTAACAATGGCCTCACAGGCCAAGAAACTAGTAAGCACATGTTTTGGACTACTTAGAATGGTCCGCAAAATCTTGGAGCGTATTCCCATACAGCTTAGAAAGACAGTAGTCCACTCCCTGGTTACATCAAGGCTGGACTTCAGAAATTCACTCTTTTTAGGGGCACCAAAATACATGATCAACAGACTCCAGGTGGTCCAGAACGCAGCAGCAAGGATGCTGTGTAGGATCCCATGCCGGGAGTCAGCTAGGAAGCATCTCAAAGCACTCCACTGGCTCCCGGTGGAGGCCAGAGTCAAATTCAAGACTCTCTGTATGACGCACAGAGCTCTAAACAACATGGGCCGAAGCAAAGTCAGAAATCTGTTGACCATCCATGTCCCAAACAGGAGCCTGCGATCCGGCTCCGAACGACTGATAAAAACCACGAGAATCAGGAGAGCAAGGTGGGGAGGCAAATCCTTTACCCACCTTGCACCCAAGTTGTGGAACTCATTACCACGCGACTCATGACTCCTGACAAATGAAGCACCATTCCGAAAGTCGAATAAAATGTGGCTTTTCAATCAGTACTACTAACATTCCTCTAGCCTTCACTCAGTATCAGTCTCCTAGCGCTGGGAAGCCCCCAGGTAGCCATGCGCTCTACAAATCATTTAAATTAAATTAAATTAAAAATGTTATATTTAAATTATAATTAAATTAAATTAAATTACATTTAGCAAGACTGAAGAGAGTTGGATTTGCCACTCAATAAATTAGTAGGAATTCTGAAGAAGATTTGCTGCTGCTGGGGAAAATCGATTTTAACTTAATGTTGAAAAACATAGTGGATTTGGGATAGCAATAATGGAAATGTAACCATGTGAATCTTTCAAAGTTTTAAGCCCAAGGACAACTAGAGCTCCAGCATTACAGCAGAGGGACAAAATTAAGACTTAGGGGCCGATTCCGATCTCGGTCGGAAGCTCTCCGAACGGGATCCGGCCGGAAAAAGTACGAGCCGTACGCGTTTTTTCCGACCGACTCGTACAGCTGTCCGACCGAGCGAGTACGATGCGAATGTACGTGTGTGTTCCGACCGAACCGTTTCCGGATCCGAACCGCTCCGACCGACTCGTACGGAAACGAATCGCACCACGCAATGGAGACGTTATCCGACCGAGCGAGTACGATGGACGCGTCGGACAGCCGGATCGAGTCAGTGCGTCCGGCTCGAAAAAGCTCCCAGAGCCGGACTTGGGGGATCCCCCTTCACCCGTAGCCATACGAGTCGAACACAGGGGGGACCCAAGGGTCCCCCCTAAACATGCTTGTAAGATGCGAGTTGCACCGACTCGTACACACTGTAGGGGGCGCACTTGTTTGCTACGTACCCATTGAGTCACTGGGAGCCCATGTACGCGTCGTACGACCGGCTCCCATTGACTTCAATGGGAGTCCGACCGAATCGAGTCTGGAAGCATGCGGCCGCATCGTACTCGCTCAGTCGGACTGCAGGAGTCCGGCTCGGTCGGATTTCTCTCCGGATCCGGCTCGGTCGGAGAGTTTTCCGACCCAGATCGGAATCGGCCCCAAAGTTTGAATGTTACCTCAAAATGTGTTCCTAAATGTGTGAAGTAGCGAGGACTTATGAGACAGTTGTCTAACGAGACGGGAAGATAAGTTGGAACATTCGCTCTGAGACAGTGGCCTTCCAACTTTATAATGCCAAGCCTCCCAGAGCAAAATGTATTTGCATGGGTCCCCCTCCAGTTGCGTAGGAATATTACATTTATTGTTAATTAATTATTAATTGGTAATTAATTTTTATTAATTGATTAATTGATAATTATATTAATTGTGTTAATTTTTTATTGGAGTGGGTTGTGGGTTTATAGGGGAATAGGGTGGGAAATAAATTAATTATAATAAATTAATTAATAATTTTTATTTTTTGGCATTGATAATTAATTTATTGTTTATTAATTATTAATTGGTAATTTTTTTTTAAATTAATTAATTGATAAATATATTAATTGTGTTAATTTAGTTTAGGAGCGGGTTGTGTGTTTATAGGGGAATAGGGTGGGAAGTAATTTATTATAATTAAGTAATTATTTATTAATATTTATTGATATTGATAATTAATTTATTATTAATTAATTATTAATTGGTAATTAATTTTTATTAGTTGATAATTATATTAATTGTGTTAAATTTTATGCGGAGTGGGTTGTGTGTTTATTGGGGAATAGTGTGGAAAGTAATTTAATGTTAATAAAGTAATTATTAATTTTAATTTATTGGTATTTATAATTAATTTATTGTTAATTTATTAATAAATCATTATTTAATTTAAATAATTATTTAATTGATAATTATGTTATTTTTAACCCCTACGCTATCCAACACTTTCCCTACTGTTGCACTCTTTGGAGTGGGAATAGTAATTTTTACCCCTACGCTATCCAACACTTTCCCTACTGTTGCACTCTCTGGAGTTGGAATAGTAATTTTTACCCCTACTCTATCCAACACTTTCCCTACTGGAGTGGGAATAGTAATTTGAACCCTTTCGCTATCCAACACTTTCCCTACTGTTGCACTCTCTGGGGTGGGAATAGTAATTTTTACCCATACGCTATCCAACACTTTCCGTACTGTTGCACTCTCTGGAGTTGGAATAGTAATTTTTACCCCTACGCTATCCAACACTTTCCCTACTGTTGCACTCTCTGGAGTGGGAATAGCAATTATAACCCCTACGCTATTCAACACTTTCCCTACTGTTGCACTCTTTGGAGTGGGAATAGTAATTTTTACCCCTACGCTATCCAACACTTTCCCTACTGTTGCACTCTCTGGAGTTGGAATAGTAATTTTTACCCCTACTCTATCCAACACTTTTCCTACTGGAGTGGGAATAGTAATTTGAACCCTTTCGCTATCCAACACCTTCCCTACTGTTGCACTTTTTGGAGTTGGAATAGCAATTATAACCCTACGCTATTCAACACTTTCCCTACTGTTGCACTCTCTGGAGTGGGAATAGTAATTTTTACCCCTACGCTATCCAACACTTTCCCTACTGTTGCACTCTCTGGAGTTGGAATAGTAATTTTTACCCCTACGCTATCCAACACTTTCCCTACTGTTGCACTCTCTGGAGTGGGAATAGTAATTTTGCCCCTACGCTATCCAACGCTTTCCCTACTGTTGCACTCTCTGGAGTTGGAATAGTAATTTTTACCCCTACTCTATCCAACACTTTCCCTACTGTTGCACTTTTTGGAGTTGGAATAGCAATTATAACCCCTACGCTATCCAACACTTTCCCTACTGTTGCACTCTCTGGAGTGGGAATAGTAATTTTTACCTCTACACTATCCAACACTTTCCCTACTGTTGCACTCACTGGAGTGGGAATAGTAATTTTTACCCCTACGCTATCCAACACTTTCCCTACTGTTGCACTCTCTGGAGTGGAAATAGTAATTTTTACCCCTACGCTATCCAACACTTTCCCTACTGTTGCACTCTCTGGAGTTGGAATAGTAATTTTAACCCCTACGCTATCCAACACTTTCCCTACTGTTGCACTGTTTGGAGTGGGAATAGTAATTTTTACCCCTACGCTATCCAACAGTTTCCCTACTGTTGCACTCACTGGAGTGGGAATAGTCATTTTAACCCTTTCGCTATCCAACACTTTCCCTACTGTTGCACTCTCTGGAGTTGGAATAGTAATTTTTACCCCTACTCTATCCAACACTTTCCCTACTGGAGTGGGAATAGTAATTTGAACCCTTTCGCTATCCAACACCTTCCCTACTGTTGCACTTTTTGGAGTTGGAATAGCAATTATAACCCCTACGCTATTCAACACTTTCCCTACTGTTGCACTCTCTGGAGTGGGAATAGTAATTTTTACCCCTACGCTATCCAACACTTTCCCTACTGTTGCACTCTCTGGAGTTGGAATAGTAATTTTTACCCCTACGCTATCCAACACTTTCCCTACTGTTGCACTCTCTGGAGTGGGAATAGTAATTTTGCCCCTACGCTATCCAACGCTTTCCCTACTGTTGCACTCTCTGGAGTTGGAATAGTAATTTTTACCCCTACTCTATCCAACACTTTCCCTACTGTTGCACTTTTTGGAGTTGGAATAGCAATTATAACCCCTACGCTATCCAACACTTTCCCTACTGTTGCACTCTCTGGAGTGGGAATAGTAATTTTTACCTCTACACTATCCAACACTTTCCCTACTGTTGCACTCACTGGAGTGGGAATAGTAATTTTTACCCCTACGCTATCCAACACTTTCCCTACTGTTGCACTCTCTGGAGTGGGAATAGTAATTTTTACCCCTACGCTATCCAACACTTTCCCTACTGTTGCACTCTCTGGAGTTGGAATAGTAATTTTAACCCCTACGCTATCCAACACTTTCCCTACTGTTGCACTGTTTGGAGTGGGAATAGTAATTTTTACCCCTACGCTATCCAACACTTTCCCTACTGTTGCACTCTCTGGAGTGGGAATAGTAATTTTACCCCTACACTATCCAACACTTTCCCTACTGTTACACTCTCTGGAGTTGGAATAGTAATTTTTACCCCTACGCTATCCAACATTTTCCCTACTATTGCACTCTTTGGAGTGGGAATAGTAATTTTGTTCCCTCCGCTATCCAATATTTTTCTGTATTGTTTTAGTTAATGTTGTGTACAATTTATTTTTAAAACATTAAAAATATTGTAGTTTTTAAATTTGTTTTATATATTTTTTATAATTTTATTTATATTATTTTTTTCTGTGTATATATGTATTTATAATTTCTAAAATGTTTTTAACAATTTATAAGTTATTAAAATAATTATTTATGAATATTATTAAGTAAGTATATATATTATATTTTATATGTATATGTTTAATTTATTTTAACATTATATGTATTAGTTATTATTTTTAAACATTTTTAAATATTTTTAACTATGTTTCTTTTAAATATATGTATTATTTACTTTATTTTACATTATTTTTTTAACATTTAAATAAAACGATATTTTTTACGATATTTTTGACATCGATATTTTTTCTCAATATTTTTGTACTTACCATGATGTAGATAGGATGTCGATATTCTTGACTTGGATATTTTTGTCATGATATTTTTGTACCTCGATATTGTTGTAGTCGATATTTTGCCAGTGATTCCTCCCCCATACTAACTTTTGCAGCTTTCCCTCCATCCCTCTATCCACTGTTCTAATCCTCAAGACTCTTGCAGCACATCCTACCTCAATGACGTACTGCTCAAATCACCATCATCTCGAGACTGTTACCGTGCAAGGGCTTATTTTCACATTTCAAACAAGAAAGATTCTTCCCATTAACCTAAATCGGATCCCCCATCCTGAAATATTTCCTCAACATAACAAAATGTTTTATCACCATCAATTTCAATGGGATCACACTTCAAAACTGCTTTATCTCACCACACTAGGACACTCAAAGGGTTATCAGGTATGCTAAAGGAACATAAAGCACTAACTTCCTCCACGCTCTATCATCTTTCTTTGCACACAC
Source organism: Calotriton arnoldi (assembly GCA_963921515.1). NCBI lineage: Eukaryota > Metazoa > Chordata > Amphibia > Caudata > Salamandridae > Calotriton > Calotriton arnoldi. Next base: position 71,798 of record CAWUFW010016617.1, on the reverse strand, counting down.
CCCCCCCAGTGCTTCCTCAGTCCATGTTCCTGCAGAACCCCATTTCTGTATGATTTTGGACTTCTCCTTTTCTCCTGACTGATGACCTTATCAATCCCTCCATGCAATCTACCTCCAGAATTTAGTATCACCCTTTCTCCATTGGCTCCTGCAGAGCCCCCTTTCCTTAATCCCCATTGAAGTGCCCTAGCCCTTGAGGCTCCTGCAGCTCTCCCTTCCCACACTGTTTGCTCCCTCTGGTTTTTCATACTTTTCCTTCCCTGAGGGTAGGGTTGTCACCTATCCAGTTTTATACTGGCATGACCACTATTTTAATGTCCCTGTCAGTACAAAAAAGATACAAATCACCTTGAGACAGTATTTTTTCCCCTTATCAGTACATACTTAAAACAGTAAATATATGAAGAATGCACTTTAAACTGTGTTCTGGAGCTGCCTTAATGATTTCTGCCTGATTATTAAAGTAAACATATACAAAAAGGTAATGTTATAAATGAGAAAATCAATGTTATGTGATGTTCTATTATAGGAATGGTATTATTACAGAATCTTAAACAATTAACAAATGCATGATACTTTTTTTTTAGGAAAAGTGGCAAGCACTACATGTGGATGTGGAAGCGTGCCACCCTTTCAAATGAGCCCCCGGGAAATCTGGAGATATCTTCCTGTTGATTTGGCCATTGGGAAATTAGTTTTGCTTACGTGGCCTCTTTTAAAGGCTGTTATGTCAGGAAACCATTAATGTCTCTGCCTGTATAGATGGATACTGTTAAATGCAGTGATGTCCCATCTTGTAGAGATGAATGCAGGGAAATCAGGAGATGTCTTCCTCTTGAGATTGATGCTATTTAGGTATAAGGGTGGAGTCTATGAGGAGGAAAATGATATACTGTGTTACTTTAGATTGGTTTTGTCCCCATAGAAATGCCAAACTGTTCTTGGTAGTGACACTGGAATTTCTGTGTATGACTGGCAATAATAGCAATATCATTATTATCGTTTTGCCTGATCTATAGGAAGCATCTGACACCCTTGATCACGATTCTTTTGCAAAAACATAAGAACATTAGCAGATATAATTTAGTTTTAGTCTGGTTTAATTCATTACTGAAAGCTCACAATCAAGGAGTCTGCCTTCTTCTTGCATTTTTAAGGGTCTCGGCACATGTTTCATCTACACCAGTCCTTAGCATTAGGTCCTAGCATATTTGACCTTACATTGAAGCCTTACGCATTGGGTTAGGTTGATCCAATTCTACAGATTTATCTTTTACATGTATGCTGATGGCGCCCAGGCTAAGACTTATTAATGCCCACAATGGGACTATCACCTATAAGTTCCACAGACAAGGGAGAGATCAGTGACTAAGGCAATTGAGTTAAGTTCGAAGTGATGGTGGCCACAAGAATTTATGGACCCAATCATATTGGCTTAGGAAAGCGGGCACTTTTTTTGGTCTATTCTGGTTGTGGGTAGCCTGGCTATATGTCATCTAGCTTTATCGAACTGTTGAGATTTTTGTCTTATCACCCTTCTGCTTCTTCTGAGTTTGTTATGGGAGACCTTATACCCTGTCTCACTCAGGAGGGTTGTACTCTAGCTGTCACAGGCCCCATAAGGTCAAGGGTGAATATTGAAATGCACTTTGTATGGGTATTTGCTTTCTTGGAAAAAAATAACTTGAATGTTACATGTGCACCGTTGAAATCCACTGATTTACTTCTCTTCAGGAGGAAGATGAAAACTTAGTTGTATAAAAGCAAACCTCGGCTTTGTCTTCCACACTGTGTGCTTAGTTACGTCTATTAAATCCTGTGCCTAAATCCTATGTGTGAAAGTTGCTCTTTATAACTGATGAAAATAAAAAACATATTATTTCTAATGAGTGATGCTTATGTAACTTTCCAATAATGATCTGTAGAACCAAATGCAAATAAAGAATACAAGTAGAGTGAAATGCTGCAAACAATATGCCTTACAAAAAAATTCCTCATTCTCAAAAACAGCCTGTAGTTTGATCAGGCACAGTGAAAAAATCAATATATATTATTAATAATTTAAAATACATCAACATGTTTTGTTGTCACCCCCGGCCATGGTTAGCAGAGTATAGCCTAATTGAAAGTGTAAGGATTTCCTTGTAGTATGTGACAGGTTAGGGTGGCTCAGAGGAGAAGATGAACGGGTTTTCCTGTAATTTCTCAAACCTTATATATCCTTTCAACTCCGATCCGAACAATGAGGGTCATTAGGATGACTGGCGGAAAAAAATCCGACCGCCATGGTTGAGGAAAATCACCGTCCGCAGGTACCACGGAAACCCCGCCGACCCTATTATGATCAACCGCCAAAACATTCCGTCCGCGGCGGTAGGAGCCATCAAAAAAACGCCCGTAGAGGGCAGAGAAAGTGAAAATTCAGCCGCGACGGTCGGTAACATAGCGGAAACACATCAACACGCCGCCAGACACGCGGAGTAACCGCCAATGATATTATGATATCCCCGATGTCACAGTGGTACGTTCCGCTGTTTCCGTCCGCCGCGGTCGCCAACAGTAACCAATGTGAGATCCGGCGGAAGCCCTGCAGCACAGCCATCGCTGCGGATGCTCCGCAAAAAAAATGGCGGCCAAGTAATTTTTTTTTAAAAAAAGGCCAGCAATAGAACACAGGCAACTAGCCCTGCCCCCAAAATAAGCAGAAACCTCCCAATGACACCCCCCCATGGAGAATTCAATTATACAAATCACAGGACAACCCACACAGCACACCTGACTGCATTACACCATCTTCACACACCCACATAGCTGAGCATAAAACCAGCCCCTTCCCTGACCACAATCCTTTGTACTACTCCAGCCCTGAAGGAACCAAAGCCTGCAGCACATTGGATAGGCAAAACACCACACATCTCACCAGCACAACAACACACACACACACCACCTACACCACCCTCACAACTGCACCCCAAAACATCAGCACAGCACACACCATGGCACATCACAACATGCCAAAATTCACTGACACTGAGTTGACAGTAATGGTAGATGAGATAATCAGAGTAGAACCACAACTCTTTGGCAGCATGGTCCAACAGACACCATTAGCCACAAGAACAAACATGTGGGCAAGGATAGTGGGCAGGGTCAATGTAGTAGGGAATGTGCCCCGCAACAAGAATGAAATCATGAGGCAGTGGCATGACTTGAAGAGTGTAGTCAAGAAGAGGAGGGCCAAGAATCGTGAGCTGGCTGATGCGACTGGTGGAGGCCCTCCCATCCCACCAAAACCTTTCACTGCGTGGGAGGAGAAGGTGCTTGCCATACTGCATCCAGAGAGTCTTGAAGGAATACCTGGGGGAGTGGAGGCTGGTAAGTACCAACTAATGTATACCATGAAACTGCCATGTACTGTCTTGCACAACTACAAAGATACATCCCTGAGGCACAAGTACACACATCTGCACCCCAAAAACACACACAGGTCACACTGATTTTACATCCACCCCACCTCAAACATCACAAAGGTAGACCACATCTACTGTGTTGTATGTGTCCAGGCAAACAACACTACAACTCCCACCAGGCCCCCTGTCCCACAGCTGAGCAGGATGGACTACTCCCCATACCCACAACCATGTGGCAGCCATTGTGTGCTACACCCTCACCTAACAGGTAGGTAGCCCTCTTTCCAGGGAGGAGTGTTTGGAATAGGGAGGCCAGCACTACAACTCCCACCAGGCCCCCTTGTCCCACAGCTGAGCAGGATGGAGCACTCCCTCCCACCCAGAAGCATGCCTCAGCCATTGTGTGCTTCACCCTCACCTAACAGGTAGGTAGCCATCTTGACAGAGAGGTGTGTTTGGAATAGGGAGGCCTGCACTACAACTCCCACCAGGCCCCCTGTCCCACAGCTGAGCAGGATGGACTACTCCCCACACCCATGTGGCAGTCATTGTGTGCCTCACCCTCACCTAACAGGTAGGTAGCCCTCTTTCCAGGGAGGAGTGTTTGGAATAGGGAGGCCAGCACTACAACTCCCACCAGGCCCCCTTGGCCCACAGCTGAGCAGGATGGAGCACTCCCTCCCACCCAGAAGCATGCCTCAGCCATTGTGTGCTTCACCCTCACCTAACAGGTAGGTAGCCCTCTTTCCAGGGAGGAGTGTTTGGAATAGGGATCCCAGCACTACAACTCCCACCAGGCCCCCTGTCCCACAGCTGAGCAGGATGGACTTCTCCCCACACCCATGTGGCAGTCATTGTGTGCTACACCCTCACCTAACAGGTAGGTAGCCCTCTTTCCAGGGAGGAGTGTTTGGAATAGGGAGGCCAGCACTACAACTCCCACCAGGCCCCCTTGTCCCACAGCTGAGCAGGATGGAGCACTCCCTCCCACCCAGAAGCATGCCTCAGCCATTGTGTGCTTCACCCTCACCTAACAGGTAGGTAGCCATCTTGACAGGGAGATGTGTTTGGAATAGGGAGGCCTGCACTACAACTCCCACCAGGCCCCCTGTCCCACAGCTGAGCAGGATGGACTACTCCCCACACCCATGTGGCAGTCATTGTGTGCTACACCCTCACCTAACAGGTAGGTAGCCCTCTTTCCAGGGAGGAGTGTTTGGAATAGGGAGGCCAGCACTACAACTCCCACCAGGCCCCCTTTTCCCACAGCTGTGCAGGATAGAGCACTCCCTCCCACCCAGAAGCATGCCTCAGCCATTGTGTGCTTCACCCTCACCTAACAGGTATGTAGCCCTCTTTCCAGGGAGGAGTGTTTGGAATAGGGAGGCCTGCACTACAACTCCCACCAGGCCCCCTGTCCCACAGCTGAGCAGGATGGACTACTCCCCACACCCATGTGGCAGTCATTGTGTGCTACACCCCACCTAACAGATAGGTAGCCCTCTTTACAGGGAGGTGTCTTTGGAATAGGGAGGCCTGCACTACAACTCCCACCAGGCCCCCTTGGCCCACAGCTGAGCAGGATGGAGCACTCCCTCCCACCCAAAAGCATGCCTCAGCCATTGTGTGCTTCACCCTCACCTAACAGGTAGGTAGCCATCTTTACAGGGAGGTGTGTTTTGAATAGGGAGGCCTGCACTACAACTCCCACCAGGCACACCCTGCCCCATCCCTCAGCAGGAAGGAGCACTCCCTCCCACCCAGAAGCATGTGGTAGAAAGTCCACCCAAAAGATGCCAACTGTACAGGTAAGCAGCCAGTGCATGCACCCCACCATTCCTCAACGAAAGCATTGAGCTAATGCCAACACAATGCCACACATCACAACAAAATACACCCCAATTACAGCCCGGTTGATAGAATGCAGACAGCGATGCATATGTAACTGTGACAGAAACAGAACTGTGACTCAACTAAATCCATGTGTAAGCAAATCAGGGACCAAATATGCCCTGCACAGAATGCTATGTGCAAATTCCATGGGTGCTGAGCATGAAGGACCATAGTAACAATAAAAAGGCATGGTCTGTCCAGCAAATAAATAGAAGCACAGAACATTACAAAGGCATGCATGAGATAACAATGTGACAATGTGTAGTACATGTGCATATGTAACATCTGTCGGGAAGAGTAATCATCCTCGATGCATCACATCAAGTTGCATGGCAGCCAGTTGTCAGATGACAACTCATCAGTTCCATACAAAGAGTGTCAAGTTGGGCATGGCATCCAATGACTTGTCACACCATGGAACAAGATGTATGTACCTCCACATCATGTCATGACGAACAACACTGTGCAGACATTCAACTCATGAAATACGTAACTGTGTGTTGCATAACATGTAAATAAGAGACATCAAACACAGCAAGCCATATGACTGTAAGTCAATGACCATGTACCCTCTGCAGAGCCAGTCTCCACCCCCGGAACATGGACACTCGGATGCGGAGTCCCTGGATTCTTTGGATGAGGAGCTCCAAGCCGGCCCATCTGGTGTGCCAGGGCGCAACCGGTCACATGACCCCACTGCCCCCCCACCATCAGCAACAACAACAACGCTGACCCCTGCTGGAACGACCTGTGCTGCCACCCCCACCACTACCACCTTTGCCTGCAACATTCGCCCAGCCACAGAGGATGCCCAGCCAATACCAACAACTGTGGAGGGCAGGCGTGTGTCTAGAGTGGTGAGGCAACAGGCCAGTGATAGCAGGGCAGGTGGGAGGACAAGTGGGACTCCAACAACACCGGACACTGTGACCGAAGCCCTGGCTAACATCACCAGAGTCGTGGGTGCCTATGAACGAACACAGGCACAAATGGGCCAGGCCCACGAAGATGCCCTGGAACTCCAACGTCTGCTGAGGTCTATGGACAACCGTATTGGACAAATTGTGGACCTCATGGGCCAGTTAGTGGCAGTACTGAGGGATAGGCCAGTGCCACATCACACACCTCCACCTCCCCCCGTTGTCCCGCAGGATGACAGTTCATCATCCACCCCTGTGGGCACGGAGAGGGTTGACTCCTCAGACCCCAGTGGCCTAGCAGACGATGCCCCCCCCTGTCAAAAGAAGGAGGGGCCGTCCAAAGAAAAACTTGGGACTCACCCGTGGCAAAGCACCTGCCAAACGCCAGTCAAGGAGCCAGCCACAATGGCAACACTCTTCACCCTGCCATTGGCTTGGAACACTGTCCTTACCCACATTGCCATGGAAATGGCATCCGTCTGTTGGACTGTGTCACCACATCAATGTGGTGCCTACTTGATTGTCTCATCTACCATCACTGCCAACTCATAGATTCACCATTCACACTTATGTAAATATCCACTTCCCTCTCACATATACCCATTGACAATAAACAACAATAACGCACCAATGTATTTGAGTCTGCTCCATGTTTATCACAGTATGTGCAATGTTTACCATGGTTACAATGTCACAGGAGCATGGATCCTCTGTAGGCAAGGGGTGGCAGAAGGGACCTAGCAAAAGACAACAGAACAAAAGTCACTAGTCAGGTGGTGGCATCACAGCCATCACACAACACATGTCCTCACTGTACAACAATATGCACACATAACAATGTGCAACAGTACCAACAGAGACATCCTGTAGCAGTTCCTACATACCCTGTATCCAACACACAGGCAGCCAGCACTGAGTCAACAACAGGATGCACTCACAAAGATCACATAGACCTCCACCCAAACAACTACATCAACAGACAATGGACCAGTTGTACATCGTCACCCACCTTCAAGTGAAGTAGCGGTTGATGAGCTGCTGATGCTGGTCGACACCTTCCTCCTCACCACTATCCTCGTCACTGGACATTTGTGGTATCGCAGGGGGGGGCCCTGGCTGGTCATCTTCGTCCAAGATCATGGGTATTCCTTTCCGTAAGGCCAAGTTGTGCAGCATGCAGCATGCTACCACTATCTGACACACCTTCTTGGGTGAGTACATGAGTGCCCCTCCGGTCCGGTCCAGGCAGCGAAATCTGGATTTTAGGAGACCAAAGGTTCGCTCCACCACCCAATGTGTTCTACCATGGGCATTGTTGTAGCGGACGTCAGACGGTGTCCTAGGATTGCGTAGTGGGCTCAGCAACCACGGTCTGTTGGGATATGCAGAGTCACCTAGGTGTGAAATAAACATAACGATTCAGTAATACAACTGTGGCAGAGGACAGCATGGCACACACAGCACACAACTTGACTCTGCCTACTCACCCACAATCCATGCCCGCTCCGGAAGTAGATTGGCCATCAGCTGGGGCACAATGCTGTTGTGCAGGATGTATGAATCATATGCGGAGCCCGGAAACCTGGCACATACATGCGATATGAGCATATCGGCCTGGCACACCACCTGCACATTGATGGAATGGGAATGTTTACGATTCCGATAGATGTGTTCCCGTGCCTGTGGTGGAACCAGGCCAACATGTGTGCAGTCAATAGCACTTACAACATTCGGGATGTGGCCAAGGGCATAGAAATCCGCCTTTACATCTGCCAAAGCCGCCCTCCTTGGAAAACTGATGTATTGGTCCTTGTATCGCATCTTGGCCAACAGGAAATCCCTTAGCACCATGCTGAAGGTGGGCTGAGACATCCCCCCTGCAATGCCCACTGTCTCCTGGAATGACCCACTGGCCAGGAAATGCAGTGCCGCCATCACCTTTGTTTCGGTTGTCAATGCTGTTGGGTATGTCCTGCCAGCCCGCAGGTGAGGATCCAACATGGCACACAGGTCTTGGATGTTTGTGCGGTCCAGACGGAATCTGCGTATCACGTCATCATCCTCAATGTTAGCCAGCAGGGTGACAGGACGATACACATTGGGTCGCCTCCTAGGTGAGATGAAAGGGGACACGTCATTGCAACAGACCATGAGATGTGCACAACTCCGTAGCTTCTGATTCACACAGCGCAAACATTGACTGGCATCACAATGCACCATACAGTGCAAGTCAACAGTCGTGACACATAGAGAATACATTGTACTACACTTCTTCAGTATTACCACAGTGAGAACAACAAACATGGAAACTGTGTCTGTGAATGGTAATAGTCACATTTAGGAATCTGGTGCAAACAGCCAGGACAGTAAATGATACAGGACATGTGTGAAACAGAAACACTGCTGGCTTCCAAATGTCTGCTGTACGTGCCACACATTCTTGTGCAATCATGACATGGGACACATGAACTACACAATTTGTCCACTTCTGAAGGACTCAGCATGGAATGTGAGCCAATGCCAATACACACAAGTCTAGAGACACACAGAGACATATTCACAAGCCTGTGCCAATATCCACTGTCATCAGTAGACATGCCATAGATGCTGTTACACACAATTCAAAGTCACTCAATGACTAATAATGACCAGCATATGCATATGCAGTCTTGACGTGAATAAAGACACAACAACACAACTGCACAATATCATCAGCAAGCACACAGATTGTCAATGTGGCACACATAAAGTGGATAAGGTACGTGATCCAAAAGGACTGAAGACAAACGTCAATCTGCACTAAAGTTGCACTATGACATGCAGTATGAAGCTAGCACTGCCCAGACACACAACTAAAGTAATACCTTTGCCATGGAGCTAATACTCCAGCTGCTTGGACACACAACAGTGACACAGAAACAACCAACACCACCACCCGGACAAAGCCACACCACTACACCTAAAAGTCAACGCATGAATAAACTGAGTAAATACCGACGACAAAACAGCCTCATGCACATAACAACAGGGGATGTCATTGCACGACACGGGTACAAAAGGACGACTATCTAAAGCATGCTGAGCCACATACCACACAGCCTGTCAGGAACAACAAAGCGGACTCTCAACATTCCTCTGCAGACGAAGATGCTGGCTGTGCATCACTTGTTGGCCTCTGGTACCATTAGAACATCAAAAGTCTGAGTTAGATGGGTGCCACAGCCAGCCCTTTCAAGGTATATCTCACCTGTCTTGGATGCCATCATTAGCTTGAGTCAACAGCACCATCAGTTCACCCACACAGCACAGGACCAACTTGTGCCCCCGAAAGGCTACCACACCATAGCAGGCTTATCCACACGTGTCAGTTTAATATCACTGCACACGTGTCCTAATTGTGCACCCTGCAAAAACTGTACACACTTACTGCACATGAAAGCACACGCAATGCTGAACTGTCCTGGCCAATTGTGGGTCACCTTCTACTGGTCACAGATGCCATGTCAAACTTACCAGTCACTGAGCACCAGCACCACATTTGGCTACAGTCCCTCAGCAAGCCAACGATCTTCATGTGGACAAGGTCAATGCACCTGTCCTTGGTGAGTACCAACGTAACACACCACACACATAAAATCCTATATCAACATACTCACAGCTGTGGGATATACATGTGACAAATTCACATATGACAGGCAGACCAACATGAGCGCATATCCTACACAATGACACAAGTAATGCTGATGACATTTTGCATATATGGTGACAAAACATACCCAAATGCATACAGACAGGCCAAATGATTAAGGAGGCACATATTTCAAAGTGTGCCGGTGATGTATGTTACAAGCTTCAGTGTGTATAGCACACACATGTCCATGTGGACATATACTCTTGGTTTTGCAACAGCGAACAATAACCTTACATGAATGCTGAAATAGGTGATAACAAACAGACTACAGTGTGACATATGTGGTGAGTAATGGAGACAATGCTGAAATCTATGTACAATCATGTACTGTGTAGCCACATACTGTGTGAAATATGAATATGTGTGTGAGAATTTGGCTCAGAAATGAAATTTGGCTGGCAATGGGGTGAGAGACATGAACTTTGGGCAAAATGTTTGGGTCAGGTATGAAATTGTGTAGGAGTAATGTGCCCCATTAGTCCTTTCAGTGTTGCATTTGGTGTTAGATATGAAGTATAGGCTCTCATTACGAACTATAGCTCATTTCAATTGAATAAAGTTCCATGTTCAATTGAAAGTGACCGCTGTTCAAAGTACAGATATGACCCATGACATTGACACTACACGATGTGTCCATTGCTGCATTGAACGTGCTCTAAGAACACCATCACGCCCATAGTCAACAATGTCATGCTGCACCCTCGCCGTAGCCACCGCCTGGCACCAGCGGTATGTCACCGCCATGGCCCGAGACAGCATGGCAGGATTGCTAGGCAAATACACATGGCTAATGGCGGATGGCATGCTCCGCCACCCAGATCCCGGTCACTCATGGCTATGCATGGCTCAGGAATAGCGGGAACTACCGCCTGGCACCATCAGTGTGTCACCGCCATGGCCCGAGACAGCATGGCAGGATTGCTAGGCAAATACACATGGCTAATGGCGGATGGCATGCTCCGCCACCCAGATCCCGGTCACTCATGGCAATGCATGGCTCAGGAATAGCGGGAACTACCGCCTGGCACCAGCGGTGTGTCACCGCCATGGAGCATGCCCATCCAGCCAATGGGAAGCGCAATCGCGGTTGCCTGATGCAGGTTTGAAAATCGCGGTAGGCGTGCTCCGCCACCCCAGGGCCGGTCATTGGCTGCACTCGCAAAATGCACCACTGCGGTACCGCACGCCTGTCCCCTGCGGTGTGTCACCGCCATGGACCATGCCCTTCCAGCCAATGAGAAGCGCAATCGCGGTTGCCTGATGCAAGTTTGAAAATTGCGGTAGGCGTGCTCCGCCATCCCGGGGCCGGTCATTGGCTGCACTCGTAAGATGCACCACCGCGGTACCGCACACCTGTCCCCTGCGGTGTGTCACCGCCATGGACCATGCCCTTCCAGCCAATGAGAAGCGCAATCGCGGTTGCCTGTTGCAAGTTTGAAAATCGCGGCAGGAGTGCTCCGCCACCGCGGAGGCGGTCATTGGATGTATTTGAATGAGGCAGACCTGGAACACCAATTGCAGCAGCTTAGAGCCACAGAAACGAGCCATGGGGGCTATATATGTGTGTGAGGGAGCCACACATTGCCACAGCTCATTGAGCCTGCTGCCTGAGACCCCTCACCTGCTGCTGCCTCCAGGGACTGCTGCCTGAGACCCCTCACCTGCTGCTGCCTCCAGGGACTGCTGCCTGAGACCCCTCACCTGCTGCTGCCTCCAGGGACTGCTGACTGAGACCCCTCACCTGCTGCTGCCTCCAGGGACTGCTGACTGAGACCCCTCACCACCAACAGCCACTGCTGCTGTCTCCTGCCCACAGTGATGGTGAGGACTGAGAAGATCCATGCCACTCCCTTCACCACTGAGGAACTGGAGCTCCTGGTGGATGAGGTGCTCAACCAGTATCCAAGGCTCTTTGGGGCGCCTAATGTCGTGGTGAGTAACTCAGAGTGTGAGTGAGAGTGCAGGGTGGGGGACACATGAAGTTGATCTGCTGCAGTATGTGCGTGGGAGTGTGAGGGTGGGTCAGGCACTGCCTAGCATGCTGTTTCCAGGGGGAAGGTGTGTTTGGCCTATTCAACAGGTTTCCCTGCCTGCACATCCAGATCAGAGGGAAGTATGATGTCTTGTCAGACATACAGTGAGGCTGCACCTTTTCATTTCACGAGTCAGGATAGTGATTGCCAGTCTGCATGTCTGTATGTGTCCCTGATGTCTTTCACAGGCCCATCTGTGGCCTTAGCTAGTGTTGCTGTCCAGAGGGTAGTGAGGCCATTGTTTAGACCTCTATATGTGCCTCATCTCAAGTTCTGCGCCATACTCAGGACCTGAATCCCCCAGGGTGACACTCTTGTTGGTCATTCACCTATGACACGGTACATTCAAACATTATTGTGCCCGGACTCTTCCGTCCCCACCAGCATGTGCACATACTAGCATGTGTTGGCACTGTTTGTGTTTCCAAATCGTCACTCCATGTACGGGATGAGCTGCCCCACGTTGGACCTCTGTGTGACCCCAAATGGCCTGCACATTCACTGCCCAATCTGACAGTGACACATCACTGAATGTACAGAGTGTCATATATGTGCTTTTCCTCATGAGTCTCCATCAATGTGCCATTACAGAGATGTAGATTGCACACAACAGGGCTTGTGATGATGGTCTGCGTTGGTGGTTGGTTACACTGAATGTTGCCCCCTCTTGTCTCCCATGTCTACAGCTAAAAGTCAACCAGCGCAAGGCCGTGTGGAGGGCCATTGCATCAAAGGTGCGTGCACTGGGTGTCTCCAAACGACGGCGCTCCCACTGTCACAAGAGGTGGGATGACATTGCACGGCTAAGCAGGAACGTGGCAGAGATGACACTGGGGCTGATCCCTCGATCCGGCAGGTTGGCGCGGCGCAGCATGACACCACTAATGGGACGCATTTTAGCAGTGACGCAGCCTGACCTGGATGCACGTCTGAAGGTGCATCAGCAGCAAGCTGGTGGTGAGTATTCTGTGAGTGTGACTCTGGTTGTTGTTTGCCAGCATGTGCTCCAGGCCTGGGCCAGTGCAGGGCTGTGATGCTGCTAGTGTGATGCAATGGTGTGTAAGTGGCCGCGGTGTGGGGTGCAGTTGTCATGCATTCCCCCTACATGTACCTTCCCATGTCATTGGTGTAATGGGCCTTGACTTCACATTTGTAGTTTTTGTCTTCTGATACCATCTTCATTGGTGTCGTCACGGACATCACATGTCAGGGTCCAGCAGAGTGCATGATCTGAGTGTGTCATTATCAATGTGTGCATTGCCTGACGTCAGATTAGTGCTGGCTAAACATCTGACACCGATGTACAACTGTAGTTGTGCCCCAAGATACGACATGGTGGATGGCATGTGCCCATGGACATTGTGTGTGGTTATGTTGGGGTCTGTGTCTGTGTTGGTGCCTTCTGCTGGATCATGTTGTGACGTTGGCAACATGTTGTGAGTAGGATCTTTGAACCCTTCAGGGCCCTAGGTGTGCACAGAGGGATATGTGTGTGTTGTTAGACGTAGCCACCAACAGGCTAAATGGCTGTGTGTCCATCACATGGGTGGATTCTGTACAATTTTTCATCATTCCACGGTAATTTATATGTTTGTATTGAGGTTGCACAATGTTACTGCCCATGGTGTTGTCCAACATGGATCATTGTCCATCATTAGTGATGCTTCACTTGCAGATATTTGTTGACTTGATGCAGATGTACTTATCCTCTCTCTCTCTCTCTCTCTCATGCAGCATCTCACATGGGAACGGAAAGACACGGGACGGACACCAGTGGTGAGGCATCAGGCACAGGTGATGCTCACCTGCATAGTGACACGGATATCACCAGCGCATCAGAGGGGGACCGTAGTCATCTAGAGGAGTCCCTGCCAGAAACGCAGACCTCTACGTCATCTGACGACGGCGGTGATGCATCTATGGTTTTGTCCGAAGGAAACGGGGAGTCTGCCTCCTCATCCACCACACAGCGTTCAGTGCCCACCCTCCCTGCTACTCCCACTTTTGCTGCCCGTGTTCACACCATGAGGAAGGGAAGAGTGTCCTTAATCCCAGGCACCGCTGCCCCTGCCCCTGTCCCCCCTGCTGCCATCAGTGCGGAGTCTGTGGACCTTTTGCGCCAGCTGTGTGTGGGTCAGACAGCTCTCCTCAATGCCTTCCTGGACCATGACAAAAAATTGGCACAGGTGGTGGCTTTCATGGAGGGCCTGCATTCCGACATGGGTGGGCTACACCGGACTGTACAGTCTCTGGCCTCTGCAGTGACAGCAGCCATTCAACTTGCCCAATCCCATAGTCCAGCTCCAGTCCCTAGGCCCACCACCCTGCCAGTGGCCGCATCTGATGATAGTGACCACACACCACAGACATCAAGGGACAGATACAGCACACGCAGCACACGGCAGCAGAAGCCCAAGCAGTCCAGGCCGCAGACACCATCCCCACAGAAAGGTAAACCCACACCAGAGCGCACAGGCAAAAGCACTTCAGGCCACACCCAGGGCAAGAATGGCAAGGAGTAGGCCTCAGGCTCACATGCCTCAGAGGCATCCCCAGCCAAGGACTCACCTGTCCCAAAAGTGTCTCGCAGAGACAAGCACACCGTTTCCGTGCCCAGTGACAAACAGGTGCCTGCTAAGGGTAAACGTAAGAAGAGCTCCAAGGCAAGTTCACCCACAACATCTACTCCCATCCAGAGCCCTGTGAAGCAGGAGAAGGAGGCCACTGTATGGGGGACACCTGGTAAACAGGTGATGCAGGGGCAGAGGCAATCCGGGGCTAAGCGTCCCAAAGAATCCAGCACGTCCCCAGAGGGGGACCAGCATCTGCACATGAGCCAGCTTTTGTGACAAGTGTGCCTGTTGTATACACCCCACTTGGCATTAATCCCAGGACAGGGAAGCCATATCAAATCCCCAAGAAGCAGAAGGGAACCCCTCCAACTTCTCCCACACACACTGGGTCTCGTGCAAGCATGAGTCCACCTCCACGTGCCACCACCACACCTGGTCCTAGCAGCCTTCCGGCTTCCCAAACCACTGCTGGCTCTACCACACCTGGACCTAGCAGCCCTCAGGCTTCCCAGAACACTAATGGCTCTACCCCAGCTGGGCCTCTCTCTCCCCTAGCCAGTACCCCAACTGGCCCCGACAGACAGCCACCTCCCAGTCATACTGCCAACCAAGTCTGAGTGTTGGTCACCCTCACACACATGTCTCTTCCACAGTGGTACCATGGACTGCCCATTTATGATGCCCTGAGTGTGTTGCTGACCATGGCAGGGTACTGTACCACACATTCCCAGTGCTGGATGTCATGTACCTCACCTGCACTGTGTCCTGGCCACTGGCCTTGTTGTTCACTGCTGTTTGCCCCTTGCCTGTGCAGCTTCTCATGTACCTCACCTGCACTTTGGACTGGCCACTGGCCTTGTTGTTCACTGCTGTTTGCCCCTTGCCTGTGCAGCTTCTCATGTACCTCACCTGAACTTTGAACTGGCCACTGGCCTTGCTCATGTCTGACTTTTGCTGCATGACAGTGTGAAATGTTAATAAAAATAAGATATTTACTCCTGTTGTCTGCCTTGTCAGTGTCCTTGCTAAATGAAAGGGTTACTGTGTGGGTATTGTTTACTGTGACACATGCTCTATTTTCCACTTCAACATTGCCAATGTCTTGTTTCCACTGATCATGTTGTTTCAACTTTTGTGTCCCAGACTTCTGCATGTGTGTGTGTTGGCTTGGTAGTATGTGTGTTTGCTGTGGACTGATTGACTTCCTGGGTGTGTTGTTGTGTGTGTGATGTTTAGATTGTTGTTGTGTGTGTTCATGGTGTGTCACTCATCTCTGTTTGTAACTGGTATGTGTGTTGTGCATACACTGCTTGGTGTGCATGCAGTGCTGTGAGTTGATGTTGCCTTGTCCTTGCCTGTTGTGCACCCCCTGATGTTTGGCTGTTGTAGCATGTTGATATCTTTGCCTGTGCATGTGTTGTGACTGATGTGGCTGTGTGCAGTGTTTGTGTTGTGTCATGCAGTTGACAGTTGCTCTCAGTGTGGTGTTCTGTTTTCCTGTCAGTGTGTGTGTGTTGTTGTTGTGTTTGATTCAGGTGTGTTGCCATTGTGGTGTGCCTTACTTGTGTGTATGTCACATAGACTGAGGTCTATTGTGGTTGCCTTGCTTGTTTTATATGCGTCCTTGGTGTTTTCTCCTCTCACGTTTGATGTGTCTATGGTCATGGTTGTGCATGTGCAGACATGTGGTACACTGTGACACCATTTTGAGTGGATGGGTGTTGTGGTATGTCTGTCTAACTGTCATTGTAGGCCCATTTCTGCCTTTTGTTCTCCATTATTGTTTTTAGTGGATGCACTTCTTATATGTGTTGTGGTATGTTGTCTGTGCATTTTTCATGACTGATGTGATTGTGTACTCCTGTTGTGTCTGTGCTCCCATTGAATTTGCACTGTTTAGCTGCACAGGTCTTGTCTGTTGTTGTAGTAGTTCTCTGTGTGTGTGTTTTGATTGTGTTCAGTGTTTGACTGTTGGTTTTGTGCGTACAGTGGTACTGCCATACCTGTGCGTGTGTGTGATGTTTGGATACCACCCAGGGGGTGTGTTTGATTGTCAGTGTCTTGACTGGATGTTATTGGCAAGCTTCTGTGTGTTTGTCACTGGTGTTGTGTGATGGGTGTGGGGGTTGTGTGAAGGTTCATACTTGTGTTTGACTGTCATGGAGTTTTGCAATAGGCCCTCTGTGGTGTGCTGCTGACATAATCCTGTGATGTATTTTGATTCAGATGTGTGGCTGATCAGGGTTGGACTTTATACCCTTCCTTTCATCCCTGTGCCTATTCATGGGTTGCCTTGCTGTCTCCCTGAGTTGTTGCAGTGAGGTGACTGTGGTTTGACTTCACTCACTGTGACTGCCATGTGTGGATTGTTTGGCTGGGGTGGATGTAATGTGTTCCTTCCCTTGCATGTGATATACACATTCTTGGTGTTCAGCTCCTTGCCATTCCATTTGTGTGCACCTCACTTTGGGTTTCCTATTTGTTGTCCTCCATTGCTGTTGGCATGTGGTCTGTGTTTGTTGCTGTGTGTCAGTGTGGGGTATGTCTGTGTGACTTGACAGGCTGTGTGTCCTTTGGAGTGTTTGTTCATTATCTGTGTGTGTTTAATTGGTGCTTGGACTCAGTTTACTTGCCACGAGTGTGGTGTTGTTGTGGTGTGTGTGTTCCCCTGGCCCAGTGCTTGTACGCTGTGTGTTGCTCTGCAGCCACACCTGATGAGGCTGTCTCCCTAGTTGTTTGTTGTGTGGTGCAGTGTGTGTGTTCACCTGGCTGCTTTTTGGCCATGTGGGGGCACAGGGAGATCACATGGCATGTCCCTTCATGGTGTGGGTGGGCCTAGTGTGTGGAGTGGGGAGGTGTTGCCCTGTGTACTTTGGGCACTGTCCCTGCCTTGCACTTGCCCAGGCTACTACATTGTGTGCATTTTTACTCGCGGATTCACCGCTGCGGTCACGTGAACTGGGCATTATTTCAGGATTGCGGACATGGTGGCAGGGGTGTGGAGGGGTGGACTATTGGCAGGTGGGACATGTGTGGCTACACCTGTGGTTGTGTTCCTGTCCCCACAAGAGTGTCTGGTGGGGGCAGGCACCTTACATCGGACATGGATTTGTGGATTGTGTTTGTTAGCGGAGTTGTGTGATGGGGTACCTGCGTCGGCGTCCGCGGCGGTCCATGGCTTGCTGTAGGTGGATCATGTACAGCGCCGGGAAGACGTGTAGTGCCGGGTCCATGGCGTTCAGCTCCGGTTCTCGATTTCGCACTCCGCTGTGGTGCTTCCGTATGCTCTGAATGGCCGGTTTCTCCGCTGCGGTGGGCCTGGCTGTTTTGCGCATCCTAATTTGTACAGCGGGAGGGACGTCATTGCGTACGGCGGTGGCTCTGGATTGGATGTCTCCGCCGCGGGCGCGTTTTGATTGCGGTGCGAGTAGCACCGCGGCGGACGGACAATGGGCTGTGTTTGGCCATTGTAATATGGCGGACGGGGGCACCGCTGCTCACGGGCGGAAAACAGCATTTTCTCCCACCGCCGGCATCGCGGAGGTGCATCCGCCAGTCATCGTAATGGACCCCAATGGTCTGTATCTGACCACTTGTTGCAAGCCCACCTTAGACTCTCTTTCATTGGTGTGTTGAAGTGCAGGTGCTTCTGGGGTCAGAGTGTACCATTAAGCTTTGTGGCAATTTTAAACACTGGGGTCTGGATTTATTAAGATTTCATGAGCATACAGCAGCATCCATATTTGCTGAACTGTGCGAAACAGAAACACAGCCAGCACCATATTTACAAAGATTGGCCGCTGCTGGTGTCATCCTGTGCATTGGCACACAAACAGGATGCCATGTGATATATACAGTCTTACAAGATGTCTCCAGTAAGAGTGTACACTGTGCTGCAAAGGCATATCCTTCCAGTGCAAATTCCTACATAGACTTCAGAAGGGTCAGACTCTTTAGATGTGTGTTGTTAATTGCCACACGTGTACAATCCATTTATTTCTGTGGGGAATTTTAACACATTTCCTCTTGTTTGCGGTAAACATCCATTACAACGCAGGCATTACAATGCAGTGCCTTTACAACACGGTTAATACAATGCAGGATCCATTACAACACATGCCATTACAACGCATGCCATTACAACGCATATCCCTCACTGACCAGCCCCTTCCCTGAGGTAAGCACCCGGTGGTGTTAGAATAGTAATTTTCGTTGTAATGGAATATGCGGCATAATGGCTTGCGTTGTAATGTCATGCATTGTAATGGAAGCTGTGTTGTATTGACCGCATTGTAAAGGTATGCTTTATAATAGTTTGCGTTGTAATGTCATACATTCCTTGTTTGCACCTGCCTCCCCTAGGTTTCCATTTTTTTACGCAAATTCTAGTAAGACTATCTCAGGTGATCATCCTTTCTGTCAAAACCTAAGTGTTTGCACCGATCCTCCCCCAGTAGTGCCCCTTTACACAAAAGTCACAAAGTGGATTTGGTGCCGCAAAAATTGCACCTTTCCAGCACAAAACGCCCTTTGCGCAGAAAAGGTAAATCACTACTACCACGTTTCACAGCTTTGCCGCTCTGTGCATAATGTCAGCACTGGCACAAACAATTAGTAGATCTGAGCCTGGATGTACAATCAAATGCCTTTTTAGGTGGCGCTGCTGTTAACTGTGATGGCATCAGGGGTTTCTGTTATTCACTGTCACCGGGTCATGCAGAACTATGCGGGGGCGGGCCCTGATATGATCAGCTGCCCAATGATACAGTACATATCTCTACTTGCTTGTATAACATAAACATATCAAATATGAGCTTTGTCTTCAAATAAAGCTGTTCCAATTGCAATTTCAATTGTAAATTTTGCACTTTCCAATTCCTTTTACATTCACCTGGGCGTTCTAGCGCCCAAATCTAATTACTTGAATTTGCCTTGTGAACACTCTTTGGGGCATATTATCAAGAACGGTGTTAAAAATTATCGCCGCTTTAGCGGCAGAAAACTGCCGCTAAAGCGGCGATAATGGGCTTGATAATATGCCCTTGAGAATTCCAATAGAAGTCCATGTTCTGGTGTGAACATGGGCTTCTATTGGAATTCTCCAGGGCATATTATCAAGCCCATTATCGCCGCTTTAGCGGCAGTTTTCTGCCGCTAAAACGGCGATAATTTTATCGCCGTTCTTGATAATATGCCCCTTTGCTCTTACCAAGCAGAGGTGCGATGTACTCTGAAGTAAGTAAACGTTACGAAACTGGCTCTAGGAAAGCACTGGGGGCCTCATTTATGAAAAGTGTTGCATTGCTGGTTTAAAACAGCGATGCAACACTTTTCATTGCGCCCTCTTTGCGATACTTTGGATCGTATTTACATTGTATTTACAGTATGGTGCTCCATGTCGCAAGGATTGACCAGATACGTCAGGAATCCTGACGTATCTGGTGGCCCAGAAATAACGCATTGCTGAAGTGTGTCGCAAAACAGACGCAACTCCAGCAATGTGTCATTACACATGGGCAAGTCCCATGTAAAAGGGCCGTCAGTTTCAGGCATTTTTTGCACCGCTGCAGCGTCACAAAAAAGTGATGCAACGGCAGCATAAGGCCTCATAAATAAGGTCCTTGGCGTTCATCTCCTGGCTTCTAGTTTATTCCTGCTTCTCTTCCTGGACACTGCTCTTAAAGCAGTCTCTTTCTTAAATTCGGAACTTTTCTCCCTATTGTTGCTGTGTCTTGTATTTTCTGTGGAGTAAACAGACCACATCAGAGTAAGAAAAAGATAATACACAAGCAGAAACGCATCATTGTAAATCACCCTGTCCTGTCGCGTATTACTCATAGAATGGATGGTGATTTGGAAAAAATCTTTGAATGTAGTTTGAACCATGCTCCAGCTGTCAAGATAACTTAAGCTCCAGTGTCTCTACCGGCAAAGGGCTTAGGGGCCCATTACGATGGCGGGCGGAAGCACTACCGCCGTGCTGGCGGATGCAAAAACCACCAGTTACCGCCGGCACGCAGCAGTCCACACGCCCGCCCAATTACGATGCGAAAAGCAGGCCAAACACCGCCGGCAAGCCAGCAACACCGTCCGCCATCAAAGTGCGCCTGCACACGTAGCGGCGCAGCACAACTGACACACACCGTCCGATGAAACACGTCCCGCCCGGCGCATAAATTACGATGCCGCAAACAAACGGCTCCCACGGCAAAGAGACACCGCACGTGAAAGAGAGGCGGAAACACGGACGCAGAGCACGGACAACGAAGAAGCGGCACTCGGGCATGAATCCAGCACTGCAGGCCCTTCCCATGCTTCTGCTGATGCACCACCAAGGACGCAACGTACCGCGGAGACGCAGGTAGGCACACACACAACAAGTGCACGCAAACAGCGCACACAGTGCAAGGGCGGAAAAAGCGGACAACCCCCACCAGCGCGTGCACACTACACATCCACCATTGCATCCACATATGACACACAGGCCAAATCCTAACATCGCGGAACACATGTGTACACACCACCTGGGACTAGGAACCAACCACCCCGTCACGGCCCCAAAGCGCCGATGACGCCGCCACACATGCGCACAACGCAGAGGCCAACCGCAGCGCCATGCATGCGTCGCACACAGACACAGGGACACAACCAAGCAGCACACACACCAGCCCCACCCCGAACGCACATGACACGTGACAGGCCTGCCACAGACATGTCCCCAACGCCCAATTCACGGACAACACCCAACGCCACACAACCGACGCACACATGTCAGTGAAGTCACGCAACAGCAGGACACACCCCAGTGTAACAAACATGGCGAAGCACACAGCGGCGGCAACACCAACTAGGAGAAGCAGGGCCCCTTCGGGAAGAGGAACGCCAGTACCACACTGAAAAACCCATACCACCCTGCACATATGAACAAGACACATGAAACGGAACACCAAAGAGCCCGGTGACCGACAACAGGTGGCCCAAGAATTACATCCACACACAAGGCCCAACGCAGAGCGGAAAGGCAGCCTGCCGCCCACACAAGGGAGAGCAGACAGCACTGAATGACCTTCCATTCCAACACCGAAACCACAGCCCCTACGACAGAAGCCGGTGAATACAGCCATTGTCCAAGAATAGACCAACACAGGCATGCCGAGGAGACCGACCACAGGGCAGATAGCGCATATCACAGAAGCACACAACGGACGGGGAAGAAAGAAGAAAACACTCCCCCATGTCGGCCACATGCAAGTTAATTGGAAGGAGTCACACAGCACTGACCTTGAACTGTCTGAGAAGCATGTGGGAAGAGGGCCCGTGTCCTCCAAACAAGCCAACAGAACACAAGTCCTGTCTCCCTACGACTACACAGAGCTCACAGCAACCTCGGAGCGTGCACATTGCAGACTGCACACACAGCCGGAGCACGCCACCACAACGCACCGCTGCGAAATGGCAACCGCAACACACCTACCCAACTACGCCGAAGAGCTCAAGCTGTACCAAACCAGCACGATACATACATTGGGATGCGATCTCCTGTCCCTGCTGAACGTAAGTTACCGACTGACTTACCGCATCACATTGTTCAGCTGCGTCATGCCCGTCTTCTACTGTCGGAGGTGTCCCTACCAGCATCCCGTCGAGATATGCCTCTCCAACCCGGCATGTCTGAAGGCGGACCTGCTACCACTACTCCTCCCTCTGGACGCACACAACAGGGCCTGCTCTGCCTATGGGGGCATGGCGTATGTGGCCAACATCGCACGCGCACTGAAATGGAACCACTGTGCCTCCACACGACGGATCATCGAGAACAGCTACATCGAATGTCACCCAGCATGCCCCATCATGGTCCTCCAAGGGACAACCTACGAACAACACCTTGACAGCCACCATCCGCTTCATTGGCTGGCAAACATGTACACCACCAATGACATGGAAGCCCTGCTGGACGGCATCGCATACCTGACAACCTGTAAATACGTCGGACCACAACGCAGGTTCCCCGAGTGACCTATGAAGTCCAACCCCGCACCCATGCTCAGCTTCCGCACGGACTGGCCAGTCACCACCACAACAGCCATACCAAACGACCGGCAACTGTAACCACACCATCAACGACATCGCCATGACATCGGATATGACCGGGACATGCACACTGTTCCCCATCACATCCAGGAACACCGCATGCATCGTGGGAGGCAGTGGCATGGGCTCTGTGCATCGCACCCACATGGACGGAACTGCACGAACAACCAGGACACGACATGGATCCAGCGCACATGGACACACACACCGCTCAGTGGACATGAATAGGTCGCCTGGAGTCTGTGGGTGCTGCACCCCTCCCACCCCCGCCCCGGGAATCCCATACCAGGACCTTTGCATGGACGACAAGTGCATACAACAACAACACGACCCCAGTGACTGTGACATGTCCAGTAACCACCACAGTGCAACAACAAGTGGCACGCCGCTGCATGCACGCAAGCACATGCCCTGATGTCATCTAACATGCACGCGTGCATGAGGAACAACCGCAGCAAACCTGTCACATGGAACTGAGATGGACTGTGCCCATGATGCCGAGCGGTCTGGTAGGCTACATGTATACCGTCTGTGTCAAAGTCCGCAGCTCCGCAGCTATACGTAAATGTACATTAGCACAGCCTTGGCCAAGCAGATGTAACCCCACACCCTATCCCATTTGTAATCATGCTCAGTATATCCTCAATATGTATTCCGCTGCCAGTAGTGTCCACTATACTGCATCACAGAGGACAGAAGACTCAATATAATGTTTGAAACCAGAACTGTCTCCGCTGACTCATTTCACAAGTACGAATGAGAGAGGATGAGAGTATGTGAAGTACACGGCAGTCGTGACATGACCATGTAGTCCACTGGTATTGGATGTCAACGCAAATGAGTAGCACTACTGTGGAAGACACACATGTGTCGTGTGAAGTCGTATGGACGCAGTGCTCAGGTGGGTGGGTGCGACGGGTAGATGCGCACATGCCAAGTTGGAGCACGCCGTGTTGGGAGGGCTCATGAACAGTACACCACCGCTTCCCTGGGCATTGTGAGAGGACACCTGTCGGGGGGAGTGAACACGTGTGTGCACAGCAGCCGGGCACACGTACAAAGCGGTACCAGGCGCACCTCAGCCCACCCTCTGTGGACGAGCTGGATCCTGTTGTGCGCCCGCCATGCCCCTTGACAAGGCACACACAGCCCCAGTCGACCAGGTGTAACCCCAACATAGTCAATCCGCACAGGCGATACAGGGCACGGGATGGCAGTGGAGCATGGTGTGTGAGAGGTCTCCTCGCGCTCCTCCTGGTCATATCACGCAGGCAATAGAACCTCAACGTCCAGCATGGCAAAAAGTCAAATGGAAGTGTAGGGGGACGCACCACAGCACGAGCAGCACTGACGTCACGGGAGGTGGCTCGCACCATCCCATCCATTGCCCATCATACCAACCACGCCACATGCCATTGCGACTAAGTGCAAGCGCGTGCGCCACCACCCCTGAGCCCTCCCCAGAGAGGCCAAAGAGTGAATGTGTGGGCCATCAGCCACAGACGGACGCGGCATGGCCGCAAGGGCAGCCACAGCCACTGGGTGTCGCAGGTGGCGGATCCGGAAGGCGAAGACTGTGATGCATAGTCCATGCAGGCCGGGTCTCCATTTGGGGCACCACGCAGGTGGACGGCGTCCCGCCACACATCATACCCTGAGACAGCCCACTCGTGCAACTGGACCCACACATACACTCCTTGCCCTCTCTGGTGCGAGCTTGGGGCTGCCTGTGCAAGCGCTAGCCTCGCAGGTGAGCATGCATATTGGGGGGCGAGGGGAGGACATGAGGGCTGGGGCGAAGATGACTGTATCACTGTCAGTTAGTACAAGGGATGACCCAGATGTGGAAAGGAAGAGACGTGTCCCGTGTGTACTGCAACTAGTCGCCAATCCAACTACCCCCCATGTCCGGAATGTAAGCCCGCACCTAGGCCCGCCCATCCGCCACATCGAACATACCACCAGCACGACAACCTTCCCATTCGAAACACTGACTGGGGGTGGCGACCAGTGAACAATCATGTGTAGCCTACCCACGCGTACATGTGGGCCCTCCATGATCCATGTCACCTGCGGCAAAGACATGACATGCGCAATGAGGGAAGTGAGGAGAGCTGTCCGCCCCACGCGCAGAAGGTGCATCAGCTCCACAGACCCAGCAGCGAGTCCAGCAGGGGTCACATGTGCAGGGGCAGCTGTGCCTGGTGTGAAGGCACATGCATATAGACAGCACATCGACCAATGTGTAGTCTGCCCACATCCACAGTCCATCATCATGCGGACATAGGAATTGAACACAGGACAACACATCTTAGCTGGTGCACCCACCGTGACCAACAATGCGCAATCATCGACGTACCCGCCCTGTGCATGGCCCCCCACCCAACGGAGGCACATCCAGTGCCACCATCCCACACACACAAGCCTTCCACGGAACATGCTGTGTCCAATGGTCAGTACAGAGTCAGCGCCCATCTGGTGGATCCTGAACAGGAGACACATGCACACACATGCCAGCTCCCACTATGTACGACTGCCACCTGGCACGTGCAATGTAACCTCTCACCTGTGACGTGTGACTGCAAGCACACAGCCGTCTTGGCATGGGGCTGTCAATGTGGACACCAGTCAATGTTTCGGGAGCTGTGATCCGTACAGTGCTGTACATAGGGTGCAGTGCTGACACCTACTACTGTCTCATATCCCCTCGTGCCACAGGTCCCACTTGTATTGGCCGCTCAGCCCGTGCCCACATCGTCGTCGTCGTGTGCCATACTCATCCAGCCTCGGAAGCAGTACCATGCTCAGCAGACACTCATGTTGCCGTGGCGTTGCCGCTTGACGAATATGCAGTCAGTCCCCATCAGCACGCCCCGCAAGTCATTGGGGCCTAGATCCCCATGTGCATGCACATGGCAGTGGTATGTCTCACTTGCCATTGCCATTGTTGGGAGACCTGTGTAAGTGTATTGTGGCCGTGCCGTCCCAGCTTGACAGCTGGGCTGTGGCTCATGTGCTTGCTCAGTCATGTCAGTGATGTGTATGCGAAATTGCTATGTGCCGTGTTGCTTTGACATGTGTCCTCTGCCATTTAACCCAGGCGGAGACCGAACATTGACCGCCCATACCAATTGCTGGCGGACATGGACGATACAGAGGTAATCAGGAAGTTTCGGCTGGACAGGCCAACTCTGCATCGACTGTGTGCCATGTTAGAGCCCCATCTCCGTCCCCGCAGGGTGTATCCGACTGCTGTCACCCCCACGGCTAAGGTGATGGCCGCCATGCATTTCTTCGCCACTGGGTCATTCCAGCACACAGTGGGCAGTGGAGGAGGGATGTCCCAGCCCATGTTCAGCAAGGTGCTGAGGGATGTACTGGCAGCCATGATGCTGTACCGGAACAGGTACATCAGATTCCCCAGGGCTCGTGAATTGGCGGCAGTGAAGGGTGCATTCTATGCCCTTGGCAGAATCCCACACGTCGTGGGAGCCATTGACTGCACTCATGTTGGCCTTGTTCCACCACAGGCCACTGAGCACCTGTACCGCAACAGGAAGCACACGCACTCCCTGAATGTGCAAGTGGTGTGCCTTGCGGACATGGTGATCACCCACGTGTGTGCAAAGTTTCCAGGCTCGGCCCATGACGCACACATAATGCGCAACAGCATCTTGCCACGACTGATGGCCAATCTGCAACAGGATCGTGGCTGTATTGTCGGTGAGTATGTGGAGTGGTGTAGCATGCTGGTTGTGCGATGCTGTCCCCTGTCCAGTTGGAATAGCAACGGTTCTCTGTGTCCCTCACACCCAGGTGACTCTGCGTATCCGAATGGGGCATGGCTGCTCAGTCCATTGAGGAATCCTCGCACCCCAGCAGACGATCGATACAATGAGGCACATGGGAGGACCAGACGTGTGGTCGAGCGTACCTTTGGCCTCCTCAAGTCCAGGTTCAGGTGCTTGGACCGCACCGGGGTGCACTGGCGTACTCCCCACAGAAGGTGTGCCAGATAGTGGTGGCGTGCTGCATGCTGCACAATCTGGCCATTCGGAAGCAGATCCCCCTCATTGTGGATGACGGAGATCAACCAGGGCCCCAGCCCGCAGACCAGGACAGCTCGAGTGAGGTGGACAGCGGAGAGGAGGAAGCTGGGAATGTGCGCCAGCAGCTCATCGCCCGCTACTTCACTTGACGGTGAGTGTCCATGTACGACGGATGATGTGTCTGTATCTATGCAGGTGTGTGTGTGCTGTGTCAGGGTGGCCGTATGTTCACTGCGTGCAGTGTGTCAACGCTCCATGGCCAGGGTAGTATGCCACTGTTGGTGGCTGTGGCATTGTGCCCTATTGCTCTGTGCGATGTGTGTACATTGCTTGTAGTTGTTGACATGTACTGTGTGATGGGTGTGTGACACACTCATTGAATGTGCTCCTGTTCTGTCTCCCACCCCTAGGTCCCTACAGGCCCTCCGGATTCCATTTCCATGCCACGCATCAGGTGCCTTTCCGCCCAAGGTGGCCGTTGTATTCCGTACAATAAAGACACAGGGCACAAACAGCAGTTAGTGAAAAAGGTGCATTTATTACAAACTGTGACATGTGATTGTGTGTAAGGTGATGACAAAAGTGGTGCGTGCAGTGACAATGAGCTGTCGGTCATGGCTGCGTGATGATCAGGGTGTACCCACTGGTTCTATGTCCATAGTCCAACACACACATGCCATCCAGATGGCTGTGTGGAGTGGGATCGTAGAGCAAGTCAATGCAGTGGCTGGTCAAGGAAGGCTGGCGGAAGGCTGGCT
Source organism: Calotriton arnoldi (assembly GCA_963921515.1). Taxonomy (NCBI): domain Eukaryota; kingdom Metazoa; phylum Chordata; class Amphibia; order Caudata; family Salamandridae; genus Calotriton; species Calotriton arnoldi. The sequence continues at coordinate 44,380 of CAWUFW010016617.1, read as the reverse complement.
GGCTGCCTCACTTGCGACTGGAGCGTGCGAAGTCCTCCCGGGAGATCTGTTTCCTCTTCGGACGGCCCCTTCCACGTTTGGGAGGGGGTGTGTGGTGGCGACCTGCTGGTGGTGGGTGAGGTGTGCTCACTGGCTGTGGACGCAGGGGAAGTGGACACTGCTGCCCGAGCCTGCGCCCTAGCAGGTGGTGGAGGAGGTGGTGTTGCTGGCCTTGCCTGTGACCCCACCGCCACCACCAGCTGGCCCATGAGGTCCACGAGTTGGTCCATACGGGACACGAATTGGCCCATATGGGCGTCCATGGACCTCAGCACCCCCAGCACCTCCCGCGTGTCAGTAGCAGACCTGGCCCATTGTCCTTGGGCCTCTTCATAGGCCCCAAGGACTCTGTCCATTTGAGGCAGGGCATGGCTCCCAGGGGAGGCTGGCGTTTCCCTGACCCTGCTCCTCCTACCAGTCCTGCTGCCACCGGCCTGCCCACTAGCCACATTGCTCACCACGGTCCTCGCTGGATCCAGTCGGCCGGGCCACCACCTGCGCTGGGGCTGGTGCCAGCGAAGACGTGGTGGAGGCGGTGGTGGTCGGTGCGGCGATGGTGGCGGTTGCGGCAGTGGTAGTGGCCGCAATGACCGTGGGTGTGGCCGCAACGACAGTGGCAGCAGGGGACTGGGACTGTTCAGCATCCCTGGATGATGGGTTGGTGGGTAGGAGGGGTCCTGGGGAGCGGCTGGGCCCTGCCACGCCAGATGGGCCAGCTTGGTGGTCCGTGTCCGAAGAGGTGGACAGATCCTCCAGATCCGTGTGTCCTCGTTGGGGGCTTGTAGGCTGGCTGTGCTGGCTGCTGTCTCCATCCCCAGCGTCCAGCAGTTCGTCACCTGTGGAGAGAATGAGATTTGTTATTGTGTTGCACCTGGCGAAGTATGTATTAGTCGTCTGACATTGGCAGTTCGTGCAATCTCGTACATGGGTTTCCCGGAGGCGAGTGTGTGGCTGTGGCATCTGTAGGTGTGTGTGCTAGGCAATGGGACTGTGTGCTGTGCACATGTGGCATGGGACGGATTGGCCATGCCGATGGGTGTGTTGCTTTGCCCCTACTCATTGTGACTCTGGTGTATGCGGGCTCCTGGCCCATCCTGGGTCTGGTTTGTACTTTGCTTTTGGAGTTCAAATGGAACGCTTAGGAACGCATATGGCAACATGGGGGCCATGCCCCAGATTCGCATTTGGGATGGAATATGCTTTTGGGGTTCAAATGGAACGCTTAGGAACGCATATGGCAACATGGGGGCCATGCCCCAGATTCGCATTTGGGAGGGAATATGCTTTTGGGGTTCAAATGGAACGCTTAGGAACGCATATGGCAACATGGGGGCCATGCCCCAGATTCGCATTTGGGAGGGTATATGCTTTTGGGGTACATGCTGTGAGCCATGGGTGCCGAACGTGACATGTGTTGTGGCAGCATGACAGTGCATGGTCTGAGGTGTGTGCATGCCTGACATGCCCTGCATATTTGCTGTCTGTTGTGGTTACTGGACATGGCATTGGACGCATCGTTATGAGTGAGTGATAGTTGTGTGCCAGCCAACGTATTGCAGTTGTCCCATCTCCTTGGTGTGCGTGCTGCCCTGTGCCATGTGCATCACTGCAGTGCTCGGGGGGTGTGGCCCATGTTGTGTGTTGTTGCTCACAGTGTGTCGTGCGCTTAATTGACTTCTGGCACATGGTTGGTCATGGGCATGTGTCTTAGCGTGACTGCTGTATGTGTGGCAGCTGTGCGGATGACATGCCTTTCATGAGACTGGGGCTGACGGATGGGATGGATGGTATGTTGTATGTGCATGGTGTGTCTGTGTGTTTGATGGGTTCAGTGGTGTTCGTGTGCATTTCTGTTGTTCCGCTCTGTTGCGTCTAGTGTTGTTTGTCTTACATAGGCGTAGTTGTGGGGTGTGTGGTTGACAGGCAGTAGGGGCTACATGGACAGGACTTCAATGGTGTTTCGGTTGTGTGTGATGAGTTGCACAGTGGCTGCCGTGTGGGACTATATTCAGTGTGGCTTGTGCATGCAGACGTGGCTCCTTGGGTGTTGCTATGTCTGTGATGGGTCATGTGGGGTGTGAGTCTGCTGTTCATGTCCGTGTGCACATTGTTCACTTGTTCGTGACGGTGGGCGGTGCTGCGTGTTCGCGTGCTACGTGACATGTCCCATGTGTTGGTGGTATTATGGTCCTCATGCCTCCAGTAATCCAGCCCTGTCCAGTTTCCCACCTGCAAGTTGTTCGTGCGTGCACTGTACTGGATGCCACATGGCTCTTAGCGGGGGTGCTCCATGTTGCAGGTCTGTGGGGGTGGGGGGTGTAGTGGGTCGTGGGGGTGGCTGTACACCCACTGACACCGATTGCTGTGGACCGTGATGTCTGCCTTTCGGCTGTCGTTGTGCACTGCGGTGGCTGACACGTGGGTGTGGGGTGTGGGGGATGCTCCTCCTTGCTGTGCTGTGGGACTGGGGCCTGGTGTGTGTTGTACTTGGGCTGTCCACCGTCCCACCCACTGCACTTTGTGTTCCTGCCACTTACCTGTTACTTGTCGGTTGGTGCAGCTGTGCCTGACACATGGGTGTGGGGAGTGCTCCACCTTGCTGGTCTGTGGGAGTGGGGGCCTGGTGGGTGTTGTACTTCAGCTGTCCCCCCTCCGACCCACTGCACTTTGTGTTCCTGCCACTTACCTGTTACTTGTCAGTTGGTGCAGCTGTGCCTGACACATGGGTGTGGGGAGTGCTCCACCTTGCTGGTCTGTGGGAGTGGGGGCCTGGTGGGTGTTGTACTTCAGCTGTCCCCCTCCGACCCACTGCACTTTGTGTTCCTGCCACTTACCTGTTACTTGTCAGTTGGTGCAGCTGTGCCTGACACATGGGTGTGGGGAGTGCTCCACCTTGCTGGTCTGTGGGAGTGGGGGCCTGGTGGGTGTTGTACTTCAGCTGTCCCCACTCCGACCCACTGCACTTTGTGTTCCTGCCACTTACCTGTTACTTGTCAGTTGGTGCAGCTGTGGCGGACACATGGGTGTGGCGGGTGCTCGTTGTGGCGCTTCTGGCATATTTGTGGACCTGTTGGTGGTTACGTGGCTGGCTTAGTGTACACATGTCCCCACGCATCTTACAGTTGTTCGGTTTGGCCTGTGTGTGGTAGTGTCTGTTGCATGTGCGTGTGATGTGTTGTGTATTGTGTGCTGGACATGGGGGTGTTTGTCCCTGGGAGCTGTGGCATGGTGGTTGCGCATGTGTGTACATAGCGGTGTGCTGGTATACATTAGTTTGTACTTACCAGCCTCCACTCCCCCTGCTAATCCGGCGAGGATCTCCGGATGGATTACGACTCGCACCTTCTCCTCCCACGCTTTGAAGGTCTTAAAGAGCGCGGGATTCCCTCCGCCAGTGACGGCAGCCAGCTCTCTGTTTTTGCCCTCCTTCTTCTTGACCAGGCTCTTTACGTCATTCCAACGTTTGTTTATCTCGGTTCTGTTCCTGGGCAGGGTCCCGACTGCATTGACCTGGTCTACGATCCGGGTCCACATTCTGTTTCTGGTGGCTAGTGGTGTGTGCTGGACCATGTTCCCATAGATTTGTGGGTACACCTTGATGATCTCGTCGACCATGACCGTCAGCTCCATGGGCGTGAACTTGGGCATCCTTTGTGGTGCCATGGTGTTTGTGGTGCTGGTGCGGTGTGTGTTGTGTAATGTGCAGGGGGTTTGTGGTGCCGGTGTTTGGTGGTGGTGGTGGTGGTGGTGGTGGTTGTGATGTGTGCGTTTCTGTGGTGTGCTGCTGTCCTTGCTGTGTCACTGTGTCCTCTCCTCTCCTCTCTGGTTTGCAATGTAGCAAGGGGTTGTGGTCTGTGGGAGTGCTGCTTTTGTACTCACCTATGTGGGTGTGTCCTCATGGTCTGTTGTTTTCAGGTGTGTTGTGTCTGGGGTTCTGGCCTTTGTATTTTTTGTTTGTCCGGGGGGTGTTTTCGGGATGTGTACTGTGCTTGTGTATTTGTGCGTGCCTTGCTGTGTGGACTTGTTGGCCATGTTGTGTGCTATTGGTTTTGTGTGCGGATGGTTTCTGTGCAGGTACGTGGGCGCCATGGCTTCTGCCGTGTCGATTCTCATCGGCGTTGTTTGCGCTGGCGGGCGGTATTTTTGTTGTTTTTCCGCGCTCATGGCGGTGCGATCGTAATTTCACGTGCGGTGTGTCGGCCGTGAGGGCGGGCGGTTTTGTGTTGTCGTGCGTGTTTCCGTCCGTGGCGGGCGGTTTGACTCCGACTCGGACGATGGCGGGCGGTATTTTGTATGATTTTTCCGCCGATGGCAGTTTTCAGTTTGTGTACTCATAATGGCGTGGTCGGTGTTCAGGCGGTGTGTGCGGGTGGATTTTTGCCGCTTCCATGCCTGGCGGATTTTTTTACGCCGGGTATCGTAATGTGCCCCTTAGAGTGGTAATAGCAGAAACACAATTCTTAGCCTTTACTAGCACGCCACCAAAACAAAAAAAGAAACTTATTTTCAGAAAGCGATTTGTTTACAAATGCCAATTTCTGCTATCGATTAGGTTCTAAAAACTTGCAAAAAAGGAAAACGCCCAATGACTGCCCTATATTCCTACCAAATTCCATTCCACCTAATTATAGCTTCGTACAATAACCACAAGATCCCAGATCAAGTTTCATCAGAATTTTTACGACTGAGCGAATAATTTTACATTTTCAGACTAATTAGCGTCTCAACTGTTCTTAAAATGCATTTCTTAAATTGATTTCACCTTTCATTCTCTCCAGTGAATGAGCTCCTGTGAAGAAATGTTCTATTAGCAGTAAAAGGGTGCGAATGAGATTCTTTTCAGCGCGTCATATCCTTTTCTTTACAGTTTCAAATAAAACCCCTCTTGAAGTTCAGCCTGAGCTGCTTCTGTAGTGTGATATTAAAAGAGAAAAGAAAATTACCTTCTGCTGCAATACCTGTTTGCTTGTCACTGTCGCCTTCTTGGGGAGGTGAATCTGACTTCCTTTCACACAGAACTAACTTACTTTTCCTCTAGAACAGCATTTTATCTGTTAAAAAAAAAGTTGAATAAGGAAAAAATATGTAGCACTGATTTAAAATGAGGGATGGGTCTGTCAGGCGCCGTTTATCAAAGGCATGTCTGTGTCTTTTGTGATCTAGATTACATCACATGACATCGGCCTCTGGGAAAAAGCGATAAATGGCGCCCGAGAGACCCCGTGGTTTCCACGGAGATGATGTGTGGGAGAATCTCCATAAAGCACGTTGATAAAGTGCGGTAGGAGATATTAAAAGCTCAGTCAATCAATAGCTGCGAAATGGAAAGTGCTGCTCTACCTGGAGCTTTAATATATAATGGAAATCTTTCCAGTTAATATTGGGCATCGGGTGAAGGTCGTGAAAGTTCAGTGCGTCAAACTTGTGGCCTATTGGTACGCCTTATATTAGCACTGAGTGGAGCCCCTGTTTCTGTAGGAATCCTAGGGGTATATTCACAAGAACGTGTGCTAAACATCTCCAAAAAATGTTAACGCAACTTTACACATCGCAGCCTATCGCTGGAAAATAACCCCTTGTCAACCTGGAATTCACAACACGGCGGTACCATGCGATAGTCTGCCGAAAACGCGGCCAATGTCCGCGATACAACCACCTCGACGGAGATAAAAACACAAACCACAACACAAAAAAACGTGCGATGAGCCCATTCGCGATGAGGAAAGCTGCGAAAAGCACCTCCAGGCCCGCGACACACACACGGCAGGCGGGAATAAGCACAACAAAAGCAGGAAAAAATAGACAAACCAAACAGAAAACAACAGCCAAGCACAATGGAGGCAACCTGAGCCAGTATACATCCCCACAAGCCCCATTGGCAACAAAACATTGTACATGGCAGGCCATCATGGACAAGGTCAATGCAGCCGGAGAGCGGAGGAGGACAATGGAGGAAAACCAGAACAGCCGGAATGATGCGAAACGCACAAACAAGCAGAAATACGCCAACAACAAGAAGGCAGCAATGCACACCCGAGGTGGTAGTCCAGCGCCACACCAGGAGCCGGATGACATGGAGGAAATGGTATCCACCACATCAGTCTGGAGATGGTGGCAGGACACGGGGACCGGAAACTGCCCAAAACAACAGACACCACAGCAACAGGGAGAGGAATGACCAGGGACTGGGGGGACGGGGGGAGATGGGCAAAATGGCACACATGCACAATTAAGCACAGCACAACTGCAGACAAACCATGCTCAAGATTAACAACACCAACCAAGAGCACAAGTCACACAACCTGGCAACATCACACCACTGAACAAGCAAAGAAGTGAAAACCACACTGCCTGAAAGGGTGAAGGGTGAGCCAAATCAGAGCTGAAGGGACATCTCACACACAATGCAGCACACACACATAGGAAGCAGAGCACCCCAACATCCAACACAATGTGGTACGACCAGCAACATTTGCACAACCCAACACAGGACACAAGTGCACCCGCCTGTGGCCGCTAAATGGCCATACGCATCTGGCAAAGGACGAAACAGGGACATGACAATGCACAAGTACAAACCCACAGTCCCGATGGGCTAGCAATGCACGTATGGCAGGGATCCAGAGAGTCCGTGACACACACATTGGCATACAAATCAAGACACAACACAGTTGGAGACAAGTGAAAGTGCGGAAACTTTATCAACAAGTGCGTGTTAGTACGGCCAAGAGAAGTGCCACGACATGCAGACCAATGCAGCCGCATGTCTGAATGAGGAACGTAGGAAAGCGCCCATGTCCACCCCGGGAGAGTCCATCACCAACACAAGTCAGTGCCAACCCGCGTTGGTTGTCCGCACATGGATCAGGAGTCCAGGCCAATGCAGCCATGTCCACTGTCCTCTTGGGACATGTGACCAGATTCTCAACATGCAACCAGGCGTCGGGACACGTGCAATGGGTCACATCCAGTTGTGGCTGCAGGTACCTTGTCACTCGTCCATGAACGCGAGTGCAGCAGCGTAGGCCAACATCTCCAATGAGAGATCGTTGTCCACCACATCTGACATGTCGTCGGCGTAATCCATCAGCTGACCCGGACAGATGTGCTGACTCCAACCCCTGGCCCCAATGTGCACCAAAGCCCAATCGGGTAGCGGCTCAATGTGCTCACTGCACACCACGACTCGTGCAATCTCCCAGGTCCAGTTGCCAGCATGCATGCCAAACATCCATGCATGCCATAAACGGGCATCACGGTGACACTCCTGGTCGTGGGCCAACAGGGGGCGCACACACACGTCGAAATCAAGGTCAGCCACAGTCACGTTGGAGAGGCAGACATCCATGGGCGACTCGAATATGCACGAGCGACAATGCAACACAGGCTGAACGCAGGTGACGTTCGCAAGGCGGAAGCTCAGTCGGTAACTTATCCGCAGCACTGCCAACGGCAGTGCCCCCAGTACATGCAGCAGACGTGCACTGGACAGGTCCACGTGACTGGAGTCGAGCATGTGTCCGGATGGTCTGCCATTGCGTCAGTGGCTCTGCTGGAAGCGGACTGGCTTGCCCTGCATCAGTCCTGTGGATGAAATGGCACAGCTCGGAGCAATGAGCAGTGTCTGTGTGCAACGGGTGCAGGCCTGGGGTGGGGTGGGAGTACGTGTGAAGGCCATCTCACGCACGCTAACTACGACCAAGGACTTCTGCGTGTGGGATGTGTACACGTTGGGCTCACGTCGGGCAGTGCATAGTGTGGGAGTCGCAAGTAAATGCTATCGTATCTGTCAGGGGTGCTGGCCACATGCAAGTCCTAGCTCGGAGCTGCAGATGTGCCATCCGCCTGATATCACAGACAAAGGACCCTTCATCCCTACAGTAACTTCACCATCTGCATGCATTCAGGAGATGTACAGAGGCCTGTCGTGGGTGTGGTGGGATGTCTGCGACCCTGGGAATCATGGATGATATGCCCAGCACGTGGCACATGAGCGGCCTCACTGTGTGTTACGTTGCCTCACAGCTTCTCCTCCCTCCCACGAGCCTCCACACTTGTGTGCGCTGCGCAGTTGTATCACGTGCACTCCTATGGCACACCATTGTCATGCCTGTCTGCGCATGTCCAGCGGCATGCCAACAACACCGTGACCCTGGCCTTTGAAGGTGTGCGGCCACGTGAGTGTAGGCCAATGGTCCGGACAGGGTGGACACAGGTGTACAGTCCATGGCTGGCTGTGATCACGCTGCGAATGAGGCTAGGCAACTGACTCATGCAGACGCAGGACTAATACACATTACACCTGGCATGCATGTACCAAGACCCCGAGCGGCCTTGCGCTCCTACATTTCCCCGTACGTGCGGGCCCGCCCTCCCGGTGCATGCTACATTGCTACCACGACTACTGTGGCCCTGGTGGTGACAACACCCCAACACAGAGACACACTTACCGCACATCCTGCCCAAGGCCAGGTCCGAGCTACGCCCTGCTCCCCCTGCCGAATCAGCACACCTCTGGGCTGATCTGGCGTACGCCGGACCAGCACACGCCACTTGTGCATGCAGGGGGGGACGGGCGAAGCTACATGTCCAGGGTCACTGCCAACGCTGAGGTGACATGGTATTGACTGCTGAAGACAGCACACTGTGATGTTGCAGGGCCCGTGCCCATCAGGCTGACACAATGACCACACGGACACACTTTCTCAGATGGTGTGAATGGCTACGGGCACGTGCGCCCGGCCACATTTATTAGCAGGCACACATATCGAGTGACACCTGTGTTGGATGTGTGTGGGGTGTGTGCACACCAGCTGGCAAGGGCTGCCTGGTGCAGTCAGAAATCGACAACAGTGTACATCGTAAAGGACACAACCATTCAACCGTAAAGACCCAATGAATTGTGCTGCACAGAGTCAGTGGCCCCGGATTGACAGCGTCCTGCACGGGCCTACCGCAATGGGCCGCTGACTTGCGGGGCACTAGGGTAGGGTCACGAGAGCAGGGCAGGTTCCCGTAGATGACAAACGGGCTTGTCGCGGAGTGTCTCGGTGGACAGTGGAAGGTGTACCCCCAGGGCATGAGGCAGAGGGCAGAACCACGCTGAGACAGTCACTATGGTGGAGATGAATGGAACAGACACATGTCGGACACCAAGTCCGGTCCAGCCAGGTGAAGATGCAGAAAACCACCAGGCCATGGACTCAGACGCCACCAAAGTCCAACCAGTAAGTGCCCATGAGTCATTGCGCACAGAATTAGTGGCACCAGTGCTGTTAGAGGATGCCGCCTGCGATGAGGCGTGTCCGATGGTGTGGACTCCTCCACATCTTACCCAAGACACAGTTCCACATGTGTGACGTACTGGACCGCAGTGTAGGCCTGAGGCAGCGGTCAGCACGGGCCATTCACCGAGTGTCACCGGCTCAGGTTGGATGGCCCCACCGGCCAGCGTAGTTCTGGTTCAGTGGCACCACGGGACGCAGACTGGCGGTGACAGGGTTGATGGCACCAGGTCGGTTGTTGATGGTGTTCGATCACCTCCGTGACTCTGATCCGGCTTTCGTCCGGACTGAGCCGCATCTTCCTCTTACTCCTCTCTGTGCGTTCACTGGTGTGGACTCTGCCATTCATGATTCGTGACTAGGTGCTGGATGTGGGACCTACTGGTCCGCAGGGTAGGCCTGAGCCCTCATCCACGTGTCGCCGGCGGGCGTTGAACAGGGTTAGTGGCACCACATGTCGCCGGCGGGCGTTAAACAGGGTTAGTGGCACCACGTGTCGCCGGCTTGCGTTGAACAGGGTTAGTGGCACCACGTGTCGCCGGCTTGCAATATGGAATTATGCCTCACTGATCGAAGGGAGTCTGGTGCTGTGGCCGCTGCCACGGACTTGGGGTCACTGCCATTCAAGACTCAGGACACAGTTCCACATGTTGGACCTACTGGGCCCAAGAGGACGCAGGTGGAGTATGTAAATGAGAAAGGAGTAATGTGGACCAGCGTCGGGGGGCCAGCGATGGTCTGCGGAGGCTGCAGAAGTCGCGGGACTGGTGCTTGGAGCTTGCACCGGCACGTGGTGGGCCCTCATCGACACACGCCAGTGTAGGCAGGTGAGCAGAGCCTCGTTGGTGCACTGGGGCCGGCATGACGGGTCAGGGGACCAGCGGCCTGGAGTGCAGCAGGCGCACAGGGATGCAGGCCCCGCCGCGCTCGGCGCAGGACTCGTGGTGGGCCAAGAGGCGCCGCACTGGCAGACGCGTTGTCCATTCCGAATGAGAACCACGCCCAGTGCGACAGGCTTTTTCTTCACACCCCTACGCAGGCCTGGCGTACGCAGGTCCAACCCACTACGCACGCGCATGCAGGGGGCGACGTAACATGCGACATTTCCGCGTTCTGCCCCACAGCCTGTGGGGACATGGTAGCGTCCACTGGCCACTGCACTCCATGCACCAGCAGTTGATCTCCACATGGCCATTTCCATGGTTTGCACTCTGTGGTCTGTCCGGCACCTCCACGCCACACCTGGCATTGGGTGGGTTCAGATTCCTTGGTCACTTGCCGCTCTCGCACATGCCTGCTCCATGCGTCTCCTCGCATCCTGCTATTGTGTGTCTGTGGTGCCATGCCGTGGCTTTGTTGTGGGCATGGCAAGGCCAGCTTCCCAATGGAGTCGTGTTGTCATGTCTGGTCGGTTGGCATGTTGTGTGTCATGTTGGATGTAGTTGTGCTGCGTGCCCATTGCCAGTGTCATGAGTTGCATGACTGTGGGCTGGAGGTGTGTGGTGTGTTCATTTTGGACTTACCAACGGGCACTGCATTTCCATGGGTGCCATCCTGGGAGCGCTGGGTGATGATGGACTGTCGGGAGATGTGAGAATCATGCACTCTGCCTGGGGAGTTGGCCACGACATTGTTGAGGAGTCCTGGGCGGTCCACTGTTGCCTGCACATTCATGATATGCGTGTGCTTTCTGCTGTGGTAGTTGTGTGCAGTGTCGGCAGGGGGCACGAGGGGTACATGTGTGCAGTTGAGTGGCCCTGACACGTGAGGGAATCCAGCTATGGCGTAGGGGGCCTTGCTTGGTCTCCAGCAGCTCCTGCGCAGTGTGGGTGAAGTGGAGGTGCTGGGGTACCAGGCTGTTGTTGGCATCCAGGACAGGTGTGATGACCTTGTATGGGGCTGGCTGTGTGACTCCTCCGACTCTGGCAGTTGTGGGTTGGATGGTACCAGAGGTAGCTTTGTCTGCGGAGGGATGTCGGTAGTCCGCTGGGTTGGTACCGTCAGCAGGTGGGGGATGTGGGTCAGGATGCGGGGGATGGTTGTCCTTTTGGGCCTGTAGTGGGCAATGTCTTCCTCTGGCATTGGGTCTGGGTTGCAGGTGCGTTTCAGGTGAGTCCGCTGTCTTTGTGTACGCTGCCTCTGTGGTGTTCCCGGGGGGGGGGGGCGGGACAGGTCCTGGGGGTGGTGGCGAGCCTGGGGTGGGTGGGGGTGGGTGTTGTGTCCCTCATGGGTCTCGGAGCTGCATGATCATTGTCTCCATGGCATCTGTGGGTCTTCCGATGTGGCTCTTGGCTGGGCTCCCTTTCATGCTGCGGGTAGTTGTCCTGCTCAACACCAGCAGAAGGCAGGTGTTAAATCCCTGCTGATACCGCGGCTTATCGCCTCTTTTTGGTTCGCATCGCAGATCTGGCAGTTCGTTGTGAAAGTGGTGTTGTGGTTTTTTCGTGTGTTTTTGCACGGGAACGCCTACTCTGCATCTCATTAGGGTTAGTTGGTGGTGTCCACTGTGGTGTTAAATTTTGGGGCAGTTGTCGCGGGAATACTGGCGATGTCTGCAGTTTGCACCCGCTTGTGAATGGGGTGTTAATTCTATCTCCACTTTTGATGGGTTAAGGTGGAGATAAATCGGCGGTAGGTCCTTGTGAATATGCCCCCCAGTGTTTCAAATTATTTTTGACATTGTTCTTTTAGCACACCCAACCAAATACATTGTGAATTGCTAAGTAGCGATTTGTAATTTGCAATTTACTTATTTGCGATTCACAAATAGAATGTATGAACCATTCACAAATTGAAAATTGTCACAAAATGATAATGTTTTGCTTGTGCAATGTACCACCAAGTGTGAGCAGGTGGTAATTATCAGCAAACAATAAAGAGAGGCCCTCAAGGAAACACACCCTCTTTTACAGTGGCACACTCTAATCACTGGTAAGGAGAATGCACATTGTGGCAGCCCTGTAGAGGAGCAGAAGAAATCAGCAGATATTAAGGTACAGTCATTCATTTTTAACAGGTTGAGGAAGAAATATATGCAAATTGTGCCTTTGCTCTCGTTCTCCTTATGCAAATTATATATTAAGCAAACTTGCCTTATTTGATCTCAATAATGAATCGGATCCTCTGTTGGGAAGTAAAAATCAGCCCAACGAAGATATACCTACACATGTGCAGACACTGAGGGCCTCATTTATGAGCACTTTTGCGCCACCAGAACGTCACCTTTTTGACGTTCCGTTGGCCCAATGTGCCACGGCATATTTACAAGGCCACGTAAAGCCACTTTACCTGGATTTTCATGGCCTTGAAAATATGTGCCCCTTTCACGCAGAACACTGCACTGGGGTTTTCAGGCCCTTCCTAGATCTAGATCCAGGAAACATTCTCATGTATCATTTCCGGACACCCAGGAAGAGCTGCAAGAAACCATGGTGTGTTTCTCTAGCAGAGCACCATTCCCACAAGTAATAGGATGTGTAAATCAAAGACATATATTAATATGCCTACCATCAGTTACAGAATACCTGTACGGGAACTGGAAAAACAGCGTTCCCTGATCGTCTTGCAGGAGGAGACCTTGGAAATGTATCGCTATTAGGTAAGTAACATGCTGTTATGTACTTTTGCCACCAATGTTTATCAACTTCACAAACTTACTTGAAATCTATCTTAAGTTTTGTAGGTGACAGTGTGTATGCAATCCTATTTTTACATGTGTGGAGACAGTCGTAAACATACTACTAGTAAAATACCTTTTTAAACGTTCTTACTTTTGTTGCCTTTGGGTTTTATTTCAGTCTTTCTTCCTTTATTGTTGTGGTGACAGCATGATAAATCTAGTAGGCCTGATATTTAATAAGTGTATCCATTATATTTTCTCTAGCGTGTGTGGGAGGGTTATTGTGATCTTAGGTGTCGGGCGTACTAATGCACATAAACAGTTAGAGGTGCCCCCAATGCACAGTTATGAGGGTTACCTGTTCTGTGGGCCTTTTCTTTAGCATATGTTCCCTGGTAGTAGTAAGGTCCTGTAAGGGTATCAGCGTAATAATTTCTACCTATCATCATAAATCTATTTGCCATATTGATTAGTGGATGCAACAAGGTATTTTCCTTTATATAACAAAAAGCACTTGCTGGACAATGATTTATTGAGTGTTGTTTGTGGTTTTCCTGGGAGCTGCATCACTAATCCACAGCACCTCCCCTGAGTAAGCCTTGGACTGCCCTGCCTCGCTACTCTGGGAGTCAAGTGCTCAACAAGAGGGGCACTTGGTCCCAGTAAAGGTGATTGAAGTCTTATGACTTGAGAAGGACTAATTTTCTTCCAAACTAATAACCCACTTTCTTACAATTGTCATAAAGACAAACAGGAGTATGGTCACTAGAGATAGTATGCAATAAATAGTAGTGAAATAAAAATCAGCAAAGCCCTTTGACAATCATACCACCAACAGCTAACCCGGGCAGAAAGTGATGATATCATATTTGCCACCTCCAAACGTCCATAAATTATTTCAAATTAGTCTTTATTCGAGCATTTTAAAGTAATTATGAAAGAGTCAAGCAATCAATCACAATTCTTTACAAGCAAGATTTTAAGCAAAAATTCCCAGTAGACAAGAAATGCCCCTCAGGTCTTAAAACATTAGAGTGTTATGAAACCTAGTAGCCGATTTAAATAAAAATAAAAAGACCCTCTCTCGAGCACACCTCAGGGCAACTCAGTGACTGCAAAAATATAAATGGCATCCTCACCTCCTAAAATGTGTAAGAATAAAAAATGCAGCAGAGTCTGTGTGGCGGTTTCAGCGCAAGGGCAACTACAGATACTCGCTGTATAATATTGCCCCAGTGGGAAGCACAGTAGGCACCCGATGTTGCCCCGTTGACACCTGGTAAAAAGCACCTCACCTAGGAATGGGTTTCCAATACAAAAAGGGCTCATGTCTTGGAGATGTTTAAGTAATACATTTTATATGTCACCTCAGATGTAATGTGGAAAGATTTGGTATTAAAGATCTGAATAATCCGGCACTTTCGTTGTGCTTGACTTGATTAGTTTCATGGTAGGTATGGAATTATGAATGAGACTACTGCAATGAATGTTTATATAAACATAGTTGTGGTTGACTGAGGTCCCAAAGGGAGATTTTTTTACTTTTCAGTCAAAGTGTACCTGACGCGGTGCCTCCTCCTTCCAAGAGGCCCCCCTTGCTTCATTCTGCTTTCATCTACTGCTACCTTATTTGGCCCTCAGCGTGGCAGACCATCTGCCCTTTCCTCACCTTGTCTTCCCCGACGACACCGTGTTGCCAGGTAGTTTTGCCCGGCATGGGCCTGGTTGGTGAGAGTGACTGACTGGGCATAAGGAATGCTTCCGAGAATGATCAGAAGCAGGTCAAGTGACTGTGAGACCCCTCCTGTGCTTTGCAGAACTGGGCAGGTGCAGGAAGGCCCTTGGGGACCCCTTTGGTGTGACAATCTACTGCCCTCTGTCCATGTCTGCTCTGAATCCTAAGGGTGAACTTCTTGAGTGGCTGCCAAACTCCTAATTGACCTTGTTGCCTACCTCCACCTGCTTCACTGGGACCCTGATGAAGAGTGACTACAGCTGCATGCGTCCTAGTGCCCAGGGAGAGGACGGGGTGTCTCCAATACGTGGGTGTAGGATAGTCGGGTGAGTTGGAGAGTGGAGGGAGGCTTGGGGCCAGGGGTCTGCAGTGTGTAATCAATTGAACTGCTGGGTATCAGTTGCACCGCATTAGGGCACTGAGTGTGTATGTCTGCAAGCGCTTCCATACAGACTTTCCTGATATCAGTTGCACCACATAGCGGTGCGTAGTGAGTGTGTGTGTGGGAGTGACAGTGGGTAAACGCCCAGGTTTCACGACACTGGACGGCGGTTTGCCTGATACATTGATTTCTTGCCAAAAGAGCATTACGTTTGACATTGTTTTTATCCTGCATGGTCTTGGCCTGCAGTGCTGCTAAAAAGTGATACAATTCTGTGTATGTACATATTTCTGATATTGTTGTGACCCGGGGTGCACCCTCTAACTGTGTGGTGTTGAATTATAAGAATTGCTAGGGTGGGCCTGGGGTGGACAACGTGTTGCACTGCATAAGGGTGCTGGGGGGGGTGTAGAATAGGATCTTTCCCAAGTGTACATATTGCTGCTGTCATTTGAACAAGGTTGGGCCTAGTACTGCTAGTAATAACTCCAAGTGTGATTTATGCCCAGACATACATGATGTTCATGTTGTGTTGATTATTATGTGTGCTAAATACAAACGTTATCTACATACATAAAGTGTGAAGTCTCTTTTGTGACGCTCAAGGTATTTACCATGACTGAGTGCTGTGCCATTGCTTTATACATTGCCTCTGTGGTAAGACTGACTTCTCAGTGCCAAGCTACCCAAGGGTGAGCGCAGATTATACAGTGTGTGTAATTACCCGCCCCTGACGGGAGTGGTAGGTTCTGCCTTGCTGAGGTACTGCCTCAGCCATCCAGAAAGTGCCCGATCCAACATCCACCCAATACATGAGATGGCACCGGTGCCACCTGGAAGTTGCACCACACTTCTTTCACTGTGCCTTCCAGTATGGAATATTGCAGGAAGAGACGTGCCCCTACTTGAAATGTTTCTTGTGCTTCCAGAAAAGTAATAAAGTCTCCAGCCTGAAGGCAACCGCCAGTCCTCCAACGTTCCACGGACATATCGGAGTCAATATTACGAAATGGCTCAAGATCCCACAAACGCACCTCTCTATACTAATGATTTTTAATGTTTGTCTCAGTACTTTAAAGCTTTAAAGCTTTTGGCTACAAAAATTGGACTTTTAGTACCTTATTGCCTAGATTTACAAATTAAGGCATGCAAATCATTGTGCCTATGGTTCACTTCCTTATCGAATCACAGATCACTGCAAGAGGCTTATGAAGAGTCTTTATTACTAATAGGGAAGGAAGGAGAAGTGGCTAAATGCTTATTTAAGACCTTGAGCGCCAAGTACTAACAAATTCAAATTCATAAATAATATTTCACTACTTAGGGGCCGATTCCGATCTCGGTCGGAGGCGCACCCAATACAATTCGGTCGGGAAAAAAGCCATGCGAAAGCCTGTTTCCCGACCGATCCGTACAGCACACCGAACGAGCAAGTACGATGCGCACAACAGCAAAGAATCCGGCCGAGCCGTACTCACCCAAACCAGGTCCTGTTCTCCGACCGAGGCGAATCCGGAAACGCCGAATCGAGTCGCACGGAAGGAAAAATGCAGCCCCGTCCGGCCGGACAAGTACGATGCGCTTTCCGTACGCGCCGAACCCGTCGCTACGCCCGGCACGTCAAAGCATCCGGGAGAGGCGCACATAAGCTCCGATTCGCGCCACAACACGATCCACGGCTCCGAGACGAACACGGCAGCGACGAGGACGACGCGAGGCGACGAGGACGAGGCGAAGCGACGAGGACGACGCGAAGCGACGAGGACGACGCGAAGCAACGAGAAGGACGAACGACACGAACCAACCATGAATCCCTTCGTCCCGATCATACCAATATTCTACATTTACTACCGGAACAGGCACGGACGCGTACGGCGCAGAAGGTAAGCCAGACACCAACCACGAAACACATACAACACGTACACGACACATCACACACACACACAGGGATGCAGAATATACTTACACCAGCAACAGCAGCACCATAGGGGCGGGATGCCCATCACCAATGCCACATATGCACACAGGGGCCTGAATGCGCACCACCACCCCTACCCAGGGGTGGCATGATGCCTACCACCACTACCACCCTCACCCAGGGGGGCAGGATGCCTACCACTACTACCACCCACACCCAGGGGGCAGGATGCCCACCACTACTACCACCCTCACCCAGGGGGCAGGATGCCTACCACTACTACCACCCTTAGCCAGGGGGCAGGATGCTTACCACCACTACCACCCTCACCCAGGGGGCAGGATGCCTACCACTACTACCACCCTCACCCAGGGGGCAGGATGCCTACCACTACTACCACCCTTAGCCAGGGGGCAGGATGCTTACCACTACTACCACCCTCACCCAGGGGGGCAGGATGCCTACCACTACTACCACCCTTACCCAGGGGGGCAGGATGCCTACCACTACTACCACCCTCACCCAGGGGGGGCTGGATGCCTACCACTACTACCACCCACACCCAGGGGGGGCAGGATGCCTACCAGTACTACCACCCTCACCCAGGGGGCAGGATGCCCACCACTACTACCACCCTCACCCAGGGGGCAGGATGCCCACCACTACTACCACCCTCACCCAGGGGGCAGGATGCCTACCACTACTACCACCCTTAGCCAGGGGGCAGGATGCTTACCACCACTACCACCCTCACCCAGGGGGGCAGGATGCCTACCACTACTACCACCCTTAGCCAGGGGGGCAGGATGCCTACCACTACTACCACCCTCACCCAGGGGGCAGGATGCCTACCACTACTACCACCCTTAGCCAGGGGGCAGGATGCTTACCACTACTACCACCCTCACCCAGGGGGCAGGATGCCTACCACTACTACCACCCTTACCCAGGGGGGCAGGATGCCTACCACTACTACCACCCTCACCCAGGGGGGCAGGATGCCTACCACTACTACCACCCTTAGCCAGGGGGCAGGATGCTTACCACTACTACCACCCTCACCCAGGGGGGCAGGATGCCTACCACTACTACCACCCTTACCCAGGGGGGCAGGATGCCTACCACTACTACCACCCTCACCCAGGGGGGCTGGATGCCTACCACTACTACCACCCACACCCAGGGGGGCAGGATGCCTATCACTACTACCACCCTCACCCAGGGGGCAGGATGTCCACCACTACTACCACCCTCACCCAGGGGGCAGGATGCCCACCACTACTACCACCCTCACCCAGGGGGGCAGGATGCCTACCACTACTACCACCCTTAGCCAGGGGGCAGGATGCTTACCACCACTACCACCCTCATCCAGGGGGGCAGGATGCCTACCACTACTACCACCCTTAGCCAGGGGGCAGGATGCCTACCACTACTACCACCCTCACCCAGGGGGCAGGATGCCTACCACTACTACCACCCTTAGCCAGGGGGCAGGATGCCCACCACTACTACCACCCTCACCCAGGGGGGCAGGATGCCTACCACTACTACCACCCTCACCCAGGGGGCAGGATGCCTACCACTACTACCACCCTTAGCCAGGGGGCAGGATGCTTACCACTACTACCACCCTCACCCAGGGGGCAGGATGCCTACCACTACTACCACCCTTACCCAGGGGGGCAGGATGCCTACCACTACTACCACCCTCACCCAGGGGGGCTGGATGCCTACCACTACTACCACCCACACCCAGGGGGCAGGATGCCTACCACTACTACCACCCTTAGCCAGGGGGCAGGATGCCCACCACTACTACCACCCTCACCCAGGGGGCAGGATGCCTACCACTACTACCACCCTCACCCAGGGGGCAGGATGCCCACCACTACTACCACCCTCACCCAGGGGGGCAGGATGCCTACCACTACTACCACCCTTAGCCAGGGGGCAGGATGCCTACCACTACTACCACCCCCACTCATAGGATGGACAATGCATGACACAACCAGCACACCACAACCTAGGGAATGCAAGAAGAAGACATCCCCCAACACCATGACAAGCGTGTGTAGACTGTGTCAAATGCCTACAACACCGAACATGACTTTGAACATACAATGTGACCCCCTAGCACATGTGCCACACATATATGTGTGTGGCACCCACAATGCAAGCAGGCCATGACCATTGTGGCAATGGGGTCCAAACCCCCATCATCACAGTGACCAAAATGTAAGTGTGGGGTCCATAGCTGAAGCACATTTTGAACATTGTGGCAATGGGGTCCAAACCCCCATCATCACAGTGACCAAAATGTAAGTGTGGGGTCCATAGCTGAAGCACATTTCGAACATTGTGGCAATGGGGTCCAAACCCCATCATCACAGTGACCAAAATGTAAGTGTGGGGTCCATAGCTGAAGCACATTTCGAACATTGTGGCAATGGGGTCCAAACCCCCATCATCACAGTGACCAAAAGGCAAGTGTGGGGTCCATAGCTGCAGCACATCTTGAACATTGTGGCAATGGGGTCCAAACCCCCATCATCACAGTGACCAAAAGGCAAGTGTTGACAAAGTAAGAGGTGCAACTGCCAAACTGCATGGATGATTCCTGGTCACAGAACAACAAACACATCAGTGGCAAAGTAGTGTATGTGTCCCATTGCAACATAAATTGGGGGAGCCAAATCCTGCAGTGCAAATAAGACATAACTTTGGCCATGTGCAGACAAACAACACCCATGGGGGCTGACACCGTCAACAATCATCAATGACACAATGACAGAAGTGACCATCCGAATGCAGACCCACATATTTGCACCAATGGGCACACACATGCAGATACCCTGTGGAGACTGCAGATGTGAGGCGAACAGATACCATACCATGGCAGCAATGGGACACACAATCAACAATTAGCAACAAATGAGGGCTCCCGTCCCATCAGCCTGGTCATGGAAGTGCCAACGGAATCATCAGTACAGATCCAACACACTTGTATAGCAATGTTGCACTGACAACACAGATGAGTCCTTCCCCATTGATGCCCAAACCTGCATGTTCACTGGAGATGGCCACACGGTCAGGGAAGTAGACGAATAGAACAATGGCAGGCACAACAGATGTGCAGGGGTGGAAGCCACAGATGTGAAGTTGCCAATCTAAGTAGGAAATCTCATTGCCAAATACTGAGCACATGACACCCTCAGATGCTGCTATGGATGACATGGATACACCACAGGATAGGACACATAACCCCTGGACCACATGGGTTCCTGCACAGTAACACTTCATTATCATGAGACCAAATATCACCATCACTGCAGCAAGGGCATGGTTAGCATCATCAACATCATGTACATCAGAAGCAAAAGCACTAGAGAACAGAAAGTTGCTTTATTCAGCATATGTGGCATTAAAAGTAGAAGTCCGGTAGAACATAAACAAAGGCCAATGGCCAGTCCATCAACAAAGTCACAAGTGGGTGACAGTGGCAGATGCCACACTACACATGCCTGCACAAAACCAGGGACAATCCACTAGGAGGGGCAACCGGGGGGTAGGCCAGGCACCGCAGGGACAGGATCAGGGCTCACCAGGAGGAAGCAGGGAAGGGGTGGTGGGTGCTGGAGAGCCACTGACAACTGCAGTGGAGGTGTCTGACATGGTGTGTGCCGGCACAACTGGGGGCATGGCTCAGATGTTGTGGGTGCCAGCACGACTGCAGTGGACCCTGCAGATGGAGTGGACAGGTCCGCCACTGCAGTGCCCAAGTCAGACAGGGTGGTAGTGGACTCCACTGCAGTGCCTACCACCAGGGGAGGAGAATGGGGAACAGGCAAGGTGGGCTGGACAGAGGGGGAGGACACCCTCACCACATCAGTGGCACAGACAGGCGCAGCGGGGGTGTTGTTCCGGGAGAGCAAGTGGCAGGGGAGAAGGCCGGAGCCTCTTGGGGATGGTATATCTGTGGGTGGGGGAACCTGGGGCAGGGTGTGGTGGGGGCACCTGTGGAGTGGGGGCCTGAGGGATGGAGGAAGGAGACCTGGTGCTTGAGCTGCAGGGCGGCGGCGGGGTCTTGCTCTTAGCACTCCGGGGGGACTTGCGGGTGGGGGCCTCAGTCTGTCTGCGCCTGGGGGAGGGTGTCCGGGGGCGAGGGGCACTCTGCTCCGTATGGGGGCTTCCTCTTCCCCCTGGATGCTGGGGCAGCTGGATCGGAGGGGAAGAGGCCGAGGTCACTGAGGAAGAGGCGCTGGGTCTTTGGGGTTGCAGGTGAGGCAAGGGAGGGTGCTTTTGAGGGAGAGGCAACTGAGGACTGCGCAGTGCCCGTGGATGCGTGTGTGTGTACCAGGGCCCCATCCCCTGTGAGTCTGGTTTCAGTCCCCTGACTGTGCGTGCGTGTGCGTTTAGTTTGTGGCGTGTTGTCTGTGTGCTGGATGTGTGTGTGCTGGTGTGTGCCTGTGCCGATGTGTGTGTGCTTGGGACGGGCAAGGTGCTGGGGAGTGTGGATGGAGCAGAGGCAGGAGGGGTGAGGGACTGTCTGAGGAGGGACACTGCTGCCGTCAGGGAGGAGTCCATGGACCTGTTGCCCCTCTGTAGGTCAGACATGCCCGATGAGATGCCCTCCATGAACGACACCAGCTGAGTCAACAGTGCGGTGTGCGCATGGAGGACACTCAGCATGGCTGTCTGCCCTACATGGAGCTGGCGAAGGAGGTACACAGACTCCTCACTCAGGGCAGCAGGGGACACAGGGGCAGGGGGTGCGGTGCCTGGCCCAAAGGAGACATGCTCCCGAACATGGGAGCCTCCACGGACCTTGGGAATGGGAGCCGATGGGAGGGCGGTGGTGGTGCTGGTGGTGGCGGGGACAGCAACACTAGCTGGGGTGTGGTGGCTGCTGACACCCGCCTCCACAAGGGAGTCATCCTCCGAGTTGCTCTGGTCCTCAGCTGAGGTGGATGGTGCTGAGGATTCCTCGGTGTGGCTCCCCTCGCCCTCCGTGCCACTGGGTCCCTCCGACCACTCCTCGGCTGCTGACCCAGTCTGGCTCTCTGGCTCCTCCTGGTCCATGGAGCTGTCCCCTTCCGTGGCCGTGGATGTATCTGCAAACAATGGGGAAACAGACAGACATCAGTCACCTGCACAAAACGCACACACCACTGTGAGCACAGCACATCACAGAGCAAGCCCTGGCATCATTAGTTGTACATTGCTAAAAGTGCCCTAACTGAACAGGAGAAGCCAATTGTCAGTCTGATGCCAAGCATGGCACTCACATCCCACATGGCCTTGCACCCATCTGTCTGGTGTCTGTTGGATTGCAACACCCCAGTGTGGACACATGCACCAAGTACACAGTAGTTGGACAGTGCAGAGGACACGGTGTGGACACATCACAGCTCTTGCCACTGAGTCAGTACAGGTTTCCGGATGAAAGGGATGCCCAGAGTCAAATAGGAAATGCATGTGATGCATACCAGCGACAGACACCATGATGCACCCATGTCCTGATAGCCAGCGCCACTATGGTGTGCATGTAGCACATGTCACTCCCCTGCAGGACCACAAATAAGTTGACACATGCCATGGCAGAGGCATGACTGTTAAGTCATACATCACTGTCTCAGTGATGTATGACTTGGCAGCCAGACAACAACACTATGCACTGTGTCACAATAGTAGGTCATGGGGAATGCAAGTCCTGGAGCTGCACAAGTGCACATGTACATCCCCCACACAACACATCATCTCAACCCTCATCTGTCCAGGTCACACCTATTGGACATATGGGAGACCTGTGACACTACCCTCTGAACCTGAGCCCCTCACAATTTGCTGTGAATGGGGAACAGCTGCCTGAACATCACATTCACATACCCCAGTCTGCACGGGCAGCTGATCAAACACCTATGTGACACACAAGTATCGTCTCCTATGGTCACATCTCCAGGGGCATGCTGAGCCCCTACCAAGAAACACCCCAGCAGTCCTGGCAACTAATCCACAGCACACTGACACAGAGGCAGACACCGGAGGGGTCAAATCACTGTGCACAATGTGTCAGCTGATACACGGGAGTGGGAGTACAGAGTGCATTGCATGGCCTGGAGTAGGCATGACTGTCCTGCTCCACATGAATGAGGGATGTGCCCTGGACAGTGGATAGCTGGCTATGTATGTGTGACACACGTAATCTGCACACTCCTGGGGCACAAACATTGTTCCCACCCGCTGCATGGGCGTGTGCCACATACCCCAGGCACATGTGGTGGCTCAGCTCAGCAAGTGGACCGCATATCAAAGCAACACGCAGATCACATGTCCAAACCCAGGCGTTGTGTGAACAATGGACCCACCCATGATGCCCACAACAGAGTTAGGGAAACAGATGCTGTCCCCCACCTTTAGTGAAGCAAACTGCAAGGACACAGTCCCAAGTGACACAATTCCCTGACTGTAAGGGCCACACCTGGGTATCAGATGAGCAGTGGGCAGTGCACAATAGAGGGACATGGCTCCTGGACAACATGACTGCTGCACTGTGGCAGTTGAACCAGGCCAGAGGAGGGCACAAAGCATGTAATACAGAGTTCACAGTGCAGTCTTTGACTCACCCCCTCCTTGCTGCTGTCTGGCCTTCAGCTGCCCATCCAGGTCTGGAAAGACCACCGCCAGGATCTGGAGCATGTGGGGGTCAGGGTCCGTGTTCCGCCCCTCCTGCGAGGAGGCGACAGCTTCAGCTGGACCCGTGCAATCCTCCGGGTCCAGCCCCGAAGGTCCTGCCACCTCTTCTGGCAGTTGCGGATCCGGCGCTTGTAGACCCCCACGGACCGGAGAGCCCGGACGATGTCCTTCCAGATTTCCTGCTTCCGATGGGCATTAACCTGTGAGGATGACAAAGTGAAAAGGCCATTACCACACATGCAACATATCCGTGCATGACACAGTTGTATATACATGTCTCAATCACAGGGGCACATGATGTACACAGGCAGTGCAAAGCTGACCATGGACAGTTTGCCAGACGTCACTACATGGTATCATTGCATGGGAAGTAAAAGCATGTTCAAATGCACTGTCACTGCACCATACCTGTCCAGTGCAAGTCACTACACACTATGGGGGTGACAACTACTCAGTGAGCCTGCTAGCCAGTGGCGTGCAGACTCTCAGCCTTGCTAGTCAGACAAAATGCACATTCAGAAAGACAGTGCACAGAACACTCACCTGCTCCCCTGGTGTCCCATACAGCTTGCTGTACTGTGGAAGTAGGCTGTCCAGCAGGGCCTGGTTCTCTTCAAGGCTGAAGGCTGGGGCTCTCTCCACAGTACGTGCCATTGCAGGGTCCAGAGGGGCAGAGACAGCAGCAGTGCAGTGGCAGATGTCGTCTTGGAGCATGTAGTGCAGGCAAGTGGGCTCTCAGGGGAACAGCCAGCAATATATATGTGCTGGAGAGGCAGATACTGTCCCTTGTGTCCAAAGTGATAGGTCCAAGTCGTTTGCATCTTCTGAATCTGGCCAATCCATGGAATAGCAGCACCAAAACACGCCCACAGCATCCTTCAAATCTTCAACTTCATGACATACATGATTTTGCAACATTGTGGCTTTTCCAGCAACCGACTCGTTCGAAATTCGAAAACGCGTCCGTTGCCAGGCAAGCCCATTGTCAATGGGTGCGCACCGATCGGTCCATTGCGGTACAACGCGCACAGGGGTACAACGCGTACCCGCACACATTGAAAGCAATGGGCCGGCCGGAGGCACCAATCGGTCCATTGCTGTACAACGCGCACAGGGGTACAACGCGTACCCGCACACATTGAAAGCAATGGGCCGGCCGGAGGCACCGATCGGTCCATTGCTGTTCAACGCGCACAGGGGTACAACGCGTACCCGCACACATTGAAAGCAATGGGCCGGCCGGAGGCACCGATCGGTCCATTGCGGTACAACGCGCACAGGGGTACAACGCTGTACCCGCACACATTGAAAGCAATGGGCCGGCCGGAGGCACCGATCGGTCCATTGCGGTACAACGCGCACAGGGGTACAACGCTGCACCCGCACACATTGAAAGCAATGGGCCGGCCGGAGGCACCGATCGGTCCATTGCTGTTCAACGCGCACAGGGGTACAAAGCGTACCCGCACACATTGAAAGCAATGGGCCGGCCGGAGGCACCGATCGGTCCATTGCGGTATCAACGCGCACAGGGGTACAACGCGTACCCGCACACATTGAAAGCAATGGGCCGGCCGGAGGCACCCATCGGTCCATTGCGGTACAACGCGCACAGGGGTACAACGAGTACCCACACACATTGAAAGCAATGGGCCGGCCGGAGGCACCAATCGGTCCATTGCTGTTCAACGTGCACAGGGGTACAACGCGTACCCGCACACATTGAAAGCAATGGGCCGGCCGGAGGCACCGATCGGTCCATTGCTGTTCAACGCGCACAGGGGTACAACGCGTACCCAGACACATTGAAAGCAATGGGCCGGCCGGAGGCACCGATCGGTCCATTGCTGTTCAACGCATCACTGTACATGTGACTGGCATATGTCAGCATGCCTGTCTCAGATGGACATATGCCAGCCACAGATAGCTCCCAGGGAGTGAGGGGCACACCTACATCACAACAGCCTGTCCAAACTTTATCATAAGGCATGTAAGGCTGCATTTCCTATTGTGTGTATGTTGGTGTACATGTTGTCCTGTGGGTGTCACCTGTGGGCAGCCACCCCCAGGCTGTGCACGTGTTCATGGGGACAGGATCCTGGGTGTTACGTGTACGTGACCACTGTGATGTGCAACTGTTCATATCTGTGCATGTGCCATGGTCACATTTCACAGTGGTGTATGTGTATGTCATGTCACATACCCCGTGAGTCCCCTGTGGGACGGTATGTTTGAGCCAGGGTGTCCCAGTGGCACAATAGTGATGGTCCTCCACAGTCTTTGTGCATGTGGTGTTTACAATGTCTCTGATTTCATGTGCACAATGGGAGACAGTCTCCACATCCACGTTGTGTGTGCATGGACTCTGATGTTGTGCGTGTGTGTCACAGACGTCCATGTCTGTCCTGCCTTGGCAAGTGGGGCCACTACCTGTGGGGGTCATGGTTGTTTTGCTGTGGTGTATACATGATACTCCATGTAATGCCAGTGTCCATGTGGCATTACAGGGTCCCTGGGAATGTACCTGTCGTTGAGCTGTGGTGCCTGGGGCACATCTGTCCTCACATGTCCCTGTGGGGGTTATTGTGACACGGCAGCAGGAGATGGGAACTGTGACACGGCCTCATGATATCCAATGGGCCAACCTGGGACTAATTGATGCCACCTGTTGGACCGTGTTGACAGATGTTGGCCATGTATGTACCATACATGTCCTTCCGGTACTGCACACTTCATGTAGTTGTGCCTCATAATGATGTATGTTGGGATCTTGAGTGTGTTCAATGCCGCATATGTGGGGTGACTGACAATCTTGCTTACTTCTCCTCTGCACTGCAGGGCTCCTGCTGTCCATCGGCCATTCCCAGACCTGGCAACGATGGTGGAACGGGACAGCATCCGACGGTACCGCTTCACCAGGCAGCTGATTGAGGATTTGGCAGTGCAGTTGTCCCCACATTTGCAGCCTGGCCGGCCGTATCCTACAGCGCTGACCCCCAAGGTGAAGGTGATGGCAGCCTTACACTTCTTTGCCACTGGTACCTTCCAACATACTGTGGCGACTGCTGGTGGGATGTCACAGACCATGTTCAGCCGTGTGCTCCGCGATGTTTTGGCGGCAATGTTGCTCTTCCTGAACCGGCACATCTATTTCCCTAGACTGCGACGACTCACTGACGTGAAGAGTGACTTTTATGCCCTGGGGAGGATGCCGCATGTCATTGGCTCCATTGATGGGACACATGTGGCTTTGGTACCACCACAGGCCCAGGAGCAGGCCTACAGGAACCGCAAGCACTACCACTCGGTCAATGCACTGGTGGTGTGTCTTGCAGACATGACCATCACACACGTGTGTGCCCGTTTCCCTGGTTCAGCACACGATGCCTTTGTGATGAGGAGTAGTCGCATCCCCAGGATGATGGCACAGATGCAGAACCAGCGTGCCTGGCTTGTCGGTGTGTACTGACTTTGTGCCATTGTGTGTGATCTGATCTGTAGTATTCCGCCCACTTTTCCAAGTCAGCTAATGTGCACTTGTCTGTCCGTAGGTGACTCGGGATACCCCAACATGCCGTGGTTACTGACACCCCTCAGGAACCCTGTGACACCTGCCCAGATGCTCTACAATGAGGCACATGGTCGGACCAGGAGAGTGATTGAGTGGACCTTTGGTCTCCTGAAGAGCCGCTTCCGCTGCCTGGACAAGACCGGAGGGTCCCTCCCATATGCCCCTGCGAAAGTGTGCAAGATTATCATCGTCTGCTGCATGCTCCACAACCTGGCAGTGCGGAAGGAGTTGCCTCTCATCCAGGATGACAATGACCAACATCCGCCACCTGTGGAGGATCCTGGCCTGGACCACGATGCCAGTGACGATGATGATGATGATGGTGATGGTGATGTCCGCACACAGCTCATCACCAACTTCTTTAGCTGAATGTGAGTATCCTGAGGTGTCATGTCAATGATGTGAGTTGGCATGATGTGTGGGTGGTGCTCTGGTGCTGTGGGAGTGTGTCCATGGGCCACTTGACTGGATGTGTGTTGCGATGTGTGGTGACAGGTGGGCTGTACTCCCCAACAGTGTTGACATGCTAACTTGGTTCTGGGTGGGTATCTTGTAACATGTATTGTGCATGTGTTTTGCTGTTCTGTCCTGTACTCCATTGCTTTTGACTGTGTGTCATTTCTGTCCTTCACAGGGTACTTTCAGATTCGTTTGGTCAACTGTGTCCACCGACGACGTGATTGCACATCCAGGCTGGTAGCTGTTGTGTCCCTACAGGTGATGTGCGCCACACCCATGGACTACCTTCCGTCTACAGTTGTTGACTGTGTGCCCGCTGCCAGGTGGGGTTACCTTGCATCTGTAGTGGTTACGGCATGTTGCAACTGTGTAATAAACCTGTGCTTCACTTTGTGATGTGCGTTGTCTGTGGTCACACATTTGACTGCCATTTGCTTACTGCACCTGTGGGCTACTTGACTACAACTGGGAATGGGTGTGGTGTCTGTGCATTGCACCGTCTTCCCTGGCAACATCAG
This sequence comes from Calotriton arnoldi, assembly GCA_963921515.1. Taxonomy (NCBI): domain Eukaryota; kingdom Metazoa; phylum Chordata; class Amphibia; order Caudata; family Salamandridae; genus Calotriton; species Calotriton arnoldi. Next base: position 16,159 of record CAWUFW010016617.1, on the reverse strand, counting down.
TGTAGGCAATGAGTCAGATGGCCTAGGTGTGTATGTGTCGTGTAGCCCTGGTGGTGTGTCTCCCTCATGTGTGTCACGTTTCCTGTACTCACATGCCTGTGTTGTCCTTGCTGTTGCAGTTCGCATACACAGTGTAATTTTGCAGTTCATCATCCCCATAACAGCACCCACGTTGGAATCACGACAGAGGCAAGTATGGTGTATTAGTGTGTTTATTGTGATACATTTGTGTTAATAGTGCATAGGATGGGTTGTGCTGTACATGAATCTTGCAATCCCAAGTTCCTAGGTGAATTGAAAGTCCGGGTAGACAGGATCCCCAGTATCGGGGCCACAGTTGTCTGACACATTGGTCCAACTTGTACTCCCCATGCAATGTGTGGGAGTAGTGTTGCCGTCAACAGGGTGAACAGTCTGTGCACAAAGGCGAACATCCAGAACAGGTTCAGGCTTCCTGGGAGTTGCGCTTGGCCATCGGCCTCTCACTTTTCCCTCCTCGGACGACCCCTCTTCTTGGGGGGCCCTCAAGTGCAGGCTGCTGCGGTGCAGGGGACTCTCCGCCAGAGTCCTCCTCCCTCCCTGTGGCAGTTGCAGTTTGTTCGGCACCAGATGTTGTTGGCACACAGGGAGGTGTGGACTGGTTGCTGTTCATCTGGCGGAGGCATTGTAAAATGTCCCTGTGCACCGCCGTCATCTCATGCAGTGCATCCCACTTGGACTCCACGCGGACATGTGTGAGTCCACACGGGACATGTGTGACTCCACGTGGGACATGTGGGAGTCCAAGCGGGCATGATGGGCAGCCTGCTGCTGTTTAATGTCTCTGAGGAGCCCCACTACCTGGCTGAGGTCTCCGGTGCTGGACTGGTACGCATCAGCTATGCGTACCAGTTGTGGGTCATCATGCACACCAGCAACGTCTGCAAGCAGCGACCTTCTGTCTCCCACTCCTCCCACCACCCCTGCTGACATGTGCAGTGTGTGCAGTGGCACGCACAGATAACCCTGGTCCACCTTGGGGGTTGGTGGTGGTGGTGGTGTCCATGGCCCCAGGTTGGTCCAGGGTCACTGTGCTGGTGTTGCTCCTTATTCTGTCCATGTCGGCAGGGATGGTATTTGTGGTGACAGTCGTTGTAGGGGTGGGTGCAGGGGGTGCAGCTGGTGGTCCTGCTGGTGCTGCAGCTGGTGGTCCTGCTGGTGCTGCATGTTGACTTGCACCGGATGTGCCAGGTTGTTCTTCATCGTCCGAGGAGGACAGAGGCTGTACGACGCCAGTGAGCTCGGCATCCTCTTGAGCCTGGGACTGGGACTCCTCAGCGTCTGCTGCTGTGTCCCCATCATCACCTGTTTTTGGGAGACACAAACAATGTATGTCATGTTTCTGCAGGCATCAATGGTTGACACACATGACAGTTGTGACTGTGCCTCTGGGTGCGGGTCTGTACATTGCATTGTCCTGAGTCGTCACAGTCAGGGGTTGATATTGGTGTGGCACATTGTCCTGCATTATTTGGGCATTTCTATGTATTTTCTGGGGTGTGAACATGGTCTGCATTGGTTGTGTTTGGTTGGCAGCCGGACCTCCTTCCCACCCACCCAGCCAGTCAGTTATCCCACCATGGAACGTGATTGCGTTGCAGGGAGTGTAAGTTGTCTCTCAGGATGTCAGTCAGTGGTGTCCTGCTGTTTGTTGGTGCACAGTTGGCAGCAGGGCCTTGTGCTCCCCACAGCAGTAGCCAGTGTCAGCCATCTTGTGAGTCCTTCTCCACTCCCTGTGATGTGAGCATGGTTCAGGGTGGTGTTGATGGGACAGTTGTGGGGGTGACCAATATCAGTGACTATGACTCCCATCATGCTATTGCCTCCAACCCCCTTCCCAGCATGCCCATGCTTCCTTCCTTTTGACTCTGCTTCCCTGTGGGGTGGGCTGGCTGTGCTGACAGGATGGCTGGGAGTGTTGTCCTGGCAGTTGTTTGGCTAAGAGTCCCAAGAGTGTCCCTGTGCTTCACACAACATAACCCAGGGTGGTGGTTCTTTGTGGGATCTTGTGTTAGGATGGAGGGCATTGCATTCTACCAGGTGGGTACTGTGGAGTTTGTGTTGGGGGTGTGTGTGAGGGGAGGTGCTTGTGACTATAGTCAGTGCTGCAAGTCCCCCTTCCCAGCCAGCCAGCCAGCCAGATATCCCACCATGGAACGTGCTTGCATTGCAGGGAGTGTAAGTTGTCTCTCAGGATGTCAGTCAGTGGTGTCCTGCTGTTTGTTGGTGCACATTTGCCAGCAGGGCCTTGTGCTCCCCACAGCAGTAGCCAGTGTCAGCCATCTTGTGAGTCCTTCTCCACTCCCTGTGATGTGAGCATGGTTCAGGGTGGTGTTGATGGGACAGTTGTGGGGGTGAGCTATGTCTGTGACTACGACTCCCATCATGCCATTGCCTCCACCCCACTTCCCAGCATTCCCATACTTACTTGATTTTGTGTGGAGTTCAGTGTGTGTGGGTGTGAGAGCAATGGCAAGATGGCTGACAGTGGTGTCCTGCTGTTGGTTGGTGTGCAGTACCCAGCATGCCCTTGTGCTCCCCACGACACCGCAACAGTGTCAGACATCTTTGATGGGCCTTTCCACTCTCTGTGGGATGTGCATGCGTGAGTGTGAGCTTGCTGGGCCATGTGGTGGGGGATGTAGAGCTGTGACTACGACTCCCATCATGCTATTGCCTCCTCCCCCTTCCCAGCATGCCCATGCTTCCTTCCTTTTGACTCTGCTTCCTGTGGGGTGGGCTGGCTGTGCTGACAGGATGGCTGGGAGTGTTGTCCTGGCAGTTGTTTGGCTAAGAGTCCCAAGAGTGTCCCTGTGCTTCACACAACATAACCCAGGGTGGTGGTTCTTTGTGGGATCTTGTGTTAGGATGGAGGGCATTGCATTCTACCAGGTGGGTACTGTGGAGTTTGTGTTGGGGGGTGTGAGGGGAGGTGCTTGTGACTATAGTCAGTGCTGCAAGTCCCCCTTCCCACCCAGCCAGCCAGATATCCCACCATGGAACGTGCTTGCATTGCAGGGAGTGTAAGTTGTCTCTCAGGATGTCAGTCAGTGGTGTCCTGCTGTTTGTTGGTGCACAGTTGCCAGCAGGGCCTTGTGCTCACCACAGCAGTAGCCAGTGTCAGCCATCTTGTGAGTCCTTCTCCACTTCCTGTGATGTGAGCATGGTTCAGGGTGGTGTTGATGGGACAGTTGTGGGGTGACCAATATCAGTGACTACGACTCCCATCATGCTATTGCCTCCTCCCCCCTTCCCAGCATGCCCATGCTTCCTTCCTTTTGACTCTGCTTCCCTGTGGGGTGGGCTGGCTGTGCTGACAGGATGGCTGGGAGTGTTGTCCTGGCAGTTGTTTGGCTAAGAGTCCCAAGAGTGTCCCTGTGCTTCACACAACATAACCCAGGGTGGTGGTTCTTTGTGAGATCTTGTGTTAGGATGGGGGGCATTGCATTCTACCAGGTGGGTTCTGTGGAGTTTGTGTTGGGGTGTGTGTGAGGGGAGGTGCTTGTGACTATGGTCAGTGCTGAAAGTCCTCCTTCCCACCCAGCTAGCCAGATATCCCACCATGGAACGTGCTTGCATTGCAGGCAGTGGGAGTTGTCTCTCAGGATGTCAGTCAGTGGTGTCCTGCTGTTTGTTGGTGCACAGTTGCCAGCAGGGCCTTGTGCTCCCCACAGCAGTAGCCAGTGTCAGCCATCTTGTGAGTCCTTCTCCACTCCCTGTGATGTGCGCATGGTTCATGGTGGTGTTGATGGGACAGTTGTGGGGGGCAATATGTGTGACTGCGACTCCCATGATGCTATTGGCTACACTGACTTGGCCAGCATACACAGAATTCCTTCCTTTGAGTGGTCTTCACTGTGTGTTGGTGTTGTTGTGGTGGCTACATGTCTGGATGTGTTTGTTAGTTCTATTTGTGCCACTGCCTAGCTGTAGTTGTAGTTGTTTGTACATGTGATGGCACAGTTGGATGTGACTTTTTTGATGGCATGTGTTGTGTTTATCTGACTGACATACACATTTTGGGATGATTCTGTTCTGGTTGCTGTGTAATTGCTATGAGTGCATGGTTTGACTCTCCCCTTGACAGTGATGTGTGTGTGTTTTGTGGCAGTATATTGTGTACATTTGTTGTGTACTCACCAGGCTCTGGGATGTCCTCTAGTCCATATACGCTCACTGGCGGAAGGATGGCCCGCACCTTCTCCTCCCATGGCCTGAGGTATATTGGCTTGGCAGGAGGGCCACTGCCGGTGTATTGGCTGTTGATGTAGTCTTTCTTCAGCATGTCCCGTACCCTCCTGTGCACGTCATACCACCTGTTCTGGATGTCCGTCTTTGTGCGCCGACATGGTGATTGGGCGTTCACCCTGTTGATGATCCTCTCCCACATCTTGGTTTTCTGCGACATGGGGGTCTGTTGGACCAGTGTGCCAAACAGCTGTGGCTCCACCCTGAGGATCTCGCTCTACCATGACTTCCAATTCACTATCTAGGAACTTGGGATTCTTCTTGGGGGCATGGTGATGGGTGGTGATGGTGGGTGATGTGTGTGTTGGTGTGCAGGTGAGGGTGTGTGAGTGTGTGTTTTGCTGGGTGTATGTGAGGTAGGTATTTGTTGGTGTGCTGATGGTGTGTGGCTTGTGTGAGGGATGAGCTGTGGGTGTGTGGTTGCTTTCTCTTGGGTGCTGGCAGTGGAATGGCATTTGCAAAGGCTCATGGTAGTGATTTGTGTCCTTTATATAGGTGGAGTTGTGGGTGTGTCTTTGTTCTCTGTCCCCACCCCCAGTATTTATTGGCTTGGTAATTGCTTGTTTGGCCTTTTTTGGGTGATTTTTCCTTTGTGCTGTTTGTGTATGTTGGAAACGTTCTTGTGACCGAGTCGGACCCTGCATTGGTCTCGTACGGTGTTCTCCGTTTCGCTCACGCTGTGTTTGTGCAGTTTTCTATGCTGCGTACGCATCGGTCGCGGTGTATTGTGTTACTTCGGCTCGGTTTTGTATGCGTGTCGGTCGTACGGCTTGGCCTCCGTCCGACTCGCTCGTGGTTTTCGCGCCTTGCATCGTACTTTGCGGTTTGGAGTTCGCGTGTACGCTTTCGGGTCGGATTTGTTCCGGGTGCGTGTCGGTCGGTTGGATTCGCGTGTTTTTCCGGCCGGATTGCTGCTTTCCGTGCGGCTCGGTCGGTCGACGTGTTTCGCACGTGTCGGTCGGATTTTTCGCGCCTTGCATCGTACTTGGCGTGTCGTGCGCCACGGGTACGTGTCGGTCGGTATTTTTTCCGGATCCGAGTCGGTCGGTGCTTTTTCCGGCCCGAATCGGAATCGACCCCTTAGATTGCAAATTCGAACTTCCTATCACAAACTCAAATGTATGGAAAATGATGTAAAGTACCTCAAAACCGTTACTGTATAATTGGAGATTGTGTGGCTAGCAAAGGAGACCCACTGAGTAAGACCCAAATACGAATTTAGTGGTTCATTATGATGGAGGAGAGACCGCCACTGACAGGCTGTCAGTGGCGGTCTCCCCGCCATCGGAAGGCCATTCCCCGCCCACCACATTAGGTTGGCAGGGGGTTTAGGCGGTCGGAAACTCCAACTGCCACACATCTGATGGGCTCCTTCAGCCTGCCGGTGCGGCGGAGGGCCTCCCAATCCTTAAAATGGTGGAAGTGCCTACCAGGCACCGCCGTAGGGATTACAATGTTCCTTTCCGCCTGCCTGTTCATGGCGGTTAACCCGCCATGAACAGGCAGGCGTAAAGGGACTTTTGGGGCCCATAGTGGGCCCCCCTTACTCCCTGGCTCCCAAACACAGGACCTAGGGGGCACCTATGGTGCCCCCCTACATATCCCTGCACCATGTGGCAGGCATCGCATGGTGCCTGCCATGTAGTGCAGGGAAATGTAAATTGTCCCTTTTTGCTTTGTGGCGGGTGCTGCAGTCAGCAGCACCCGCCACAATGCAAAACATAAGCAATGCGACCACCTCGGTGGCGGTCCCATCGTAATTCGTACTGTGGTACTGCCGCCTTGTAGGCGGGTGGTCCCAAATACGATACGATGGCGGACGGACTGAAGTCTGTCCATCATCGTAATGACCCTCTTAGTTTCTGAGGCAAGTGATCACAATTAAATCAAATTATCTTGAAGTACACACAACGTGAAACATTCACCAAAAAGACTTGTGAAGTCTAGGAATTACTCATATTTCACCCCATTGTTTGTATAGCTGGCTGCTTTTTCGGGTAAGACAATTATATGTCAAAATATTGACTACAGAACCATTGTGCTGCAAAAATATTGTGTCCAAAATATCGAGGACCAAAATATCAACAAGGTAAGTGTATAGCGGGATGTGTAGATTTACTATTTTTAACTCCACATCTATGTACCTTGATGATATACATATTGTCAAGGGATACAGATGTGGAGTTAGTGAAATTAATCCTATGCTTACCTATATATACTTATCTTCTTCATATTTAGTTCCTAGATATTCTCACCACAGGATTATGGTAACACAACATTCAGGGGGTGATGATAAAGTGGAATACCAGGTAAGATATGACTAATGACCAAACACACATTTCTTCCCACAGCAAAGTAGCAAAGCCTAATGTATTGGCCTAATGTATTGTGAATCAGTTGGTTTCTTGGAAAATGCCAACTCTGCATTGGCCCATCCATAATCATTATCAATGACATTTCTACTAACAAAAGCATGGATCTTAGCAATGAAGTCTTTGTACCTAACGATGTCCCATTTCCCAATATGTCACTTCACTTGATAAAATTATGCAGTTTTTTTCAACAAGGTTTCTTATTGAAACAACATTAACAATATATCAACAAGATCCAACTAGGAAAGTTAGCCTCCTTGTTTTCCATCTCTGTATCTTGCATCTGCTCTTGAAAACATACTCAGACTGTCAGTGCTTGGCCAGACATTCAATACCTTACTGCAGGTGCAGATCCCATTTTGTCAGCAAGCATTCTTCTTAAAATATTTTTTGTCATGCTTTTTAGATAAGTTTCATTTCTGTTCACAGCTAACTATGACACAAATCCGTGTTTCAATATGGTCTATGTAAGCAAAGGAAATCAATTGTATGGCCATGACCAGTGCTGTCTTACACATAAAGCCTTAATTGGCCGTGGCTCCGTTTATCTAGCTTCCAAACCTAAACAGTACCTTCCGTCCAGACTGCTGAGATCTAGTGACAAAGCACTGTTAAGCATCCCACATATCAAGAAGACCCGCGTAGGTGGCAGGTCCTTTTCCTATCTGGCCCCGCTATATTGGAATAAGCTTCCACTCTTTATCAGGACCTGTATGGATCATTTTTGCTTCAGAAAACTACTGAAGACAGCTTTGTTCTGAGCTTATCATGCTATGCTGCTTGGCTGCCTGGTCGCACCGAGATACCCCTTGGGGGGATTCGTGTGTGTTATAAATGGCTTTAACATTAACATAACATGAACTGAAAACCTCAAAGGCTAAACCACAACAATAACCTAGACATTGCAAATGTCGTTGACATTTCTTTGCCTACTGTGTACCCTAGTTCCTGTGACTGTGAAGTATCTTGCTCGGAGACAATTAACCATAACAGCCTAATGTGCACTGAAGAAAGGGTATCCCACATTGCCGAGATCACTGATTCTTCATTTTGCAACATGTACACAGGACTTTATGAAAACATGTTCTGGGTATGTCGGTCAGAAAGTGGAGCTAGGTCAGGTTGATATTATGCTCCCAATATCTAAATATGTTTTGTTGTGTAAACCATGGATGTGGTAATTACTTATCTAGGTATTGATTTAGCTTCTTGGCTCCAAGAAATTGTGTAAGAGAGTTGACTAACTCAAAAGTTCTCTGTGCTCATCCCTGTCATATCATCAATTTCAAAGCACTACATTCTAGAAACATTTCTGTTTTCCGCTAGTTAACTTTCCTGTGCTCTTTTTATCTACTTCGGGAGAAATGGCTGATTATCCCCAACCTGATGGAAACCTCTCACCTTCAGTACACACTGATATCTCTGCAAAAAACACATAAATCCTCTGAGCTAATTCTCTGCAGATTCAAGTGCGCTGTGCTAACGTATCTGTAGCTTGAACGTTTGCTCAGTTGTCTCTTCAAGTTCATCATTCATACTCTTGCATCAACTCCTACCATTTCTCACAACTATTTGTTGACAACCTTTTTGCATAGACATTGTCATAGGAATTATCAGGAATTTTATAGGAATTGTCATGAAATTCAGCAAGTAGAATCATGAAAAATGTTTGCTCATATAACTTGTTGATCTTTGCTCTTTTTTTACAGACAAAGTGTATCTTAAGTAAATATGAGAAGCACTGTTCAACTTGTATGTCTCCTGTGTCATCATTTTCAAGGGTGTGATTTTAATCTGGTTCAAGGGTCCACTTCTTTTCCCTAAATGAAGGTAGGTTTAGACCTCTCTGTTTCTATGAAAAGAATGATGGGTCACTTTTTGATCAAAACAAGATGAGGATATTCAAAGACACAAACAGAAATGAGCTTCCGTGATGTTTCATTGCGTAAAACAAAAGCTAACAAGTGATGGGTAGAATGCTTGAAATAACTTCAGCCACATAAAGGGCCATATGTATCAAGCTATATTGCATTCGCAAATGGTGCGAATCGCAAAATTCGGCTGTTTGCGAATGCAAAATTACCTTTCCCTATCCATGAAAGGCTTTGGCATTCGCAATTTAGGTAATCACAATTTTTAGCGATTACCTAAATTGCAAATGCAAATAGGGAATCGCAATTTGCGAATCCCTATTGCACATGTAAGAAGCCTTTCCGAAATGCGAATGGGCATTTAGGAAACGCTATTACCATCAACTTCATGTTAATGGTAACCATATGCAAACTTTGATAAATGCACAAAACTGCATTTTTTAAAGTGCCATATGGTGCACACCTGCCCCCAGGGCATGTGTGTGCCTTACATGTGCAGCTTGTGTTTTTTAGGGGCGCCTCAGGAGGGCCTTAGGCCCCCGGGCACCCTTGCCTTTCCATTACCTGATTTGCGATTACCAATTAGGTAATCACAATTTAGGTAATGCAAACCATTCTCACCTATGGTCCTTGAGGCCCATAGGAACGAATGGAGTCGCAATTACAAATACCGATCCATTAATTGCGTTCGCGATTCTTAAGAAATTGCAATTAGGCAATCGCTATTTCCTGACTGTTTTGTTACATTGCATTTTGTGATTACCAAATAGCGATTTCTTTTAAATCGCTAATTGATAGTCGCAAAATGATACTTTCATACATGTGACTCTCAGTTACTCTGGGTCTGAACCCAGTCCATTGGAGGGTTCCCGGCCTGTCACTTCTGCCTGGATTATTCTTATTGGAGCAGAACCAAGGCTGATTTTTAAAAGGGTGGCCTATGCCTGAAGCAGTTGGAAATGAGTGCCAAAGGCAAGGCGGTAAGCAGTAGCTAATGTGGACAGAGAAACCAAGTAAGAAAAGAGTGATGTAAACACAAAATCAACAGTGATTATTCAAAGAATTGATATTAGATCATTTATTGGATAAAAAGTATTCATATATATTTTTTATATAAGCATTTTTTGTATATATTTAAAATACATTCATTTCTATCTGGTGATGATTATTTACAATGGAAACACAATTCTGCATATGCATAGTTTCTATCGCTGAAAACTCCGATTATCGAGCGAGACGTTTACCGACTTTAAGAGAAGGCAAGTAAGGCATCGTAGCGCTTAGCTGCAGGACTCCCAATAGCCAAGTTTGTTGTTTGCTTGGCGTCCGTAGTTAGATAGCGACCACGCTCAGGTCACTGCCTTGGTATACATTGTGATTCCCTAACATTGCCGGGCCACTGCAGGAATTTTATTAGCCAAGTATGTTGTTGATTATGCGCCGATAGCTAAACAATGAATATGTCCAGGTCATTGCCATGGCATACACTGTGACTCCTTCATATTGCAGGGCTATTGAGATCGCATTGGCCTCACATGCATAATAAGATTCGGCCACAAGAATGTCACAACGGATATTTCCCGTTGTGCACTCACATTATCTCAATTAGTCGCCACCATTAGCCGGGAGTCGACGATATCACTGTTGTTAGATTGACACCCTTAACATTCACCCGCCAGGCAACCTAAGTATCTTCTGAGATTGATTGGAACGAAGCATGAATCCGCTCTCCAACACATGCCATTTCCGTTTTTCTTCATACAGAGCTCTTTTCAAAATTTAAAAAGAACAGCTGTGCCAATCCCCTAAAATTATCTACAACAACTGAAGCGGATTAATACTAAATAAACCGCTCAGCTCACCGAGTGGGGCAGTTTTAAAGGGTAAGGACACTTTACTTACCTACCTTACTCAGTGTTTATACATTAGACACAAGGCTATTGTTTTCTTATTCCCTCTGACACAGTTTAATGTTTGCGTCCTCTGCAGAGTATCCTGTCCGTTTTTCTATACTTTTAAGCCCTCCACACAAATTACAGACTACTTTGCTGTCTGAAACATTAAGTGGAATGCTTTCAGCGTCCCTCCCCAAAAGGTAATACTAATTACCCCCTTTAATCACAAAGAAATGTCCTTTACCATTAACCCTATTGGATATTTGGATAAATAAGTCTCTGTATCCCCACATAGGAGACACAATCTATATTAAGAAATCTACCTGGAGTCCACATCTCCACCCTTAGGAATCACCGGATCTCCTTAGATACAATGTTGTAGAGGTACAGTTAATAGACATCATGTTAATTTACTCCAGTTAAACTAGCTATCTTGGGTTCCACTTACCCACAGGAAAGAATATGTGCACTACTTTCTTCACACTTATCGGTGTCATTTCAGATTCACCATTCTTCTACTATTTAATACCTTTACTATGTCGTTATATATAATGTTCACAACTCTTAAGGTCTACTCTATGTAATTCTATCAGGTCTCACATCCCCCTGAGATATCCCTTTTATGTTGTTTAATCCTCTTAAGCTTTATTGTGGGCATTGAAACCGATTTTCTTCTGTTGTTGTATTCTATTACTGCAGAATCGACTGAGACGAATCCCTGAGGAAGGCAATGCCGAAACGCGCGTAGTGTTTGTACATCCTACCGCCAGTTTCATAAAGTGTTTGTCAGTTATCTGCATAAGACATCAGAAAAATTAAACCATGCATTGCATTGATTAAAAGATAGATCAGTTCAGTTCATACATTGTATTATTTAGATGAATTACAACAACATTAATTGCATCACCTTGTAAGACACACTATGCATATGCAGAATTGTGTTTCCATTGTAAATAATCATCACCAGATAAAAATGAATGTATTTTAAATATATACAAAAAATGCTTATATAAAAAATATATATGAATACTTTTTATACAATAAATGATCTAATATCAATTCTTTGAATAATCACTGTTGATTTTGTGTTTACATCACTCTTTTCTTACTTGGTTTCTCTGCCCACATTAGCTACTGCTTACCGCCTTGCCTTTGGCACTCATTTCCAACTGTATTTTTCCTTGTAGAAAGGCAATTTTATATTGTATACAGGGGCCTTGTCCTTTCCCAAACCTATGCCTGAAGCAGCACAGTGGTTAAAGCAAAAATGATAGCCTGGAATGCAGCTCATGGTAATTACCAGTAATTGAGATTTATTCCATTCCACATATTTCTTTTTTATTTTTTTTCTGTGAAACTCCCTTAGTGTGAAGGGTATGCCCAGGCACTGACCAGTGCTCATTGTGCCATTAGATGCAAACAGTGAAGCTGCACTTCACTGTTGAGGGCCATCAAAGCAACTCATATTGGTCTTTGTCTGAAGTGGCTTAGTGGGGATAAAATCATGGACTAAAATGCAGCTCAGAGTGATAACTAGTGCCTGAGATTAATTAAATCTTTCTACCCACTGCTTTTGTGTTTTTCTCTGTCAGATGGCCTAGGTTTGATAGGTCTACCCAGACATGGGTCCCCTGCTAACTGTGTTTTTGAAGTAATGCCTCATCTCACAGATGTGGTCTAGCAAAGCTAAACCAGTCTGGGGCTGTTTTTGTTCTTGTTCTTGTTGCAAGTGGAAATGTTGTGGTAGTTTGGGCCCGGCAGCTTTTCAAAAAAGTTGTTCCTTGTCTGAAGTGACACAATGGGCAAAATAAGGTGGTCTAGAAGGCAGCCCAGAGAAACAGCCAATTGCTAAAATTAATCCATGCATTCCAACAGTGTTTTGTTCTTTTCATTGGCATTCCAGGTACATGTTTGTGCATTGCCAGCTCATGTCCAATTAGATGGACTCTTTTTCCGCAATGGGGATTACTGATGTAATTAACACTGTGCTCACCACACCATGTCTTGTACTCTGCCCTGTACAGGCAACACTGCCCATCATTTCTGCCATCCTTAGCAGAACTGTTATACGCATGATTTGCTATACATCATGGTGCTAACTGGTTTTCGATTCTCGAGGCTCACTTGTGTGGAGGCTGAATAAAATCCATTTTTCCTAACAATATACACATCCTGCTTCTGTAGTCTTGTGAGACGTTTAATAATCAAAGCAAACACGAGCTGTGGAAATGAAAATGCACTGATCTATCCTTATTCATTTCATGATCATTTTGCACAAAATTCACTGTTTGTGGTGGGGATTAAGAAAGGCAATTGTTAATGGGCTCACTTTTAATTGCTGAAATGGTGTATCGTGGTAAACCTGCATAATAGCCATAGATAGGCTGCCGGAAGCTGCTGACGCATTAAGCGACATATGACTCATCATACACTGAAAAACTATCCTAAATTTTACAAAAGTGTGTCATTGAGCTACATAATCTGACAATGTTCTTGCCACACCATCATCGAGTTTGGTACTCAGTTAAAGATTATTCTTAAGAAGCAGTGGGAGAGACAGACAGCTTTGATCTCTAAATGTCTTCAAGCTAGAATATATGTTCTGCTAACGATTTAACTCAATTATACTCTTCAAAAACTACAATTGATAGGATGACGAGACTTTACTAGAATACACATTGATTTGTTTAAGTTCACTCGCCGTATGAAACTTAAAAATGTTTTTGAAGAGAAACCTATGCCTGTGTACTCTGTCGATACCTCTGTACAACCTTGCAATAAAACTATCAAGGAAATACAAGACCTGCATTTACTCTTATCTCTTGATGACTGCTCTAACACTCCTCCATCCATTCTCGACATCCTATCAGATCTAGACATTATGCCCAACCTTAATACAGACAGGGGTCTGAAACAGAAATCAGTTTTCATTCCCACGCTACCATCAGACAATCTAATAGACTCTTTTGACAGGGCTGTGACCAATGATTTATACCTACTAGAGGACAGACTCTAGTACACACAAACGTTCTGGGTGCAACCTAACTAAAAAAGAAAACCTTGCCCTGAAGGCACTTTCGGACAAGTCAGACATTGTTATTAAGGAGGCGGACAAGGGAGGGAATATAGTGATCATGCAAGATAATGAGTATATACAAGAAATAGAAAGACAACTTAGGGATGGGAAGGATTACATCAAACTCCATAACAACCCTATCAATGAGATTACTAGACACATTGAGCAGAAATTAACATTTTGGAGGCAACAGGGCCTTATCACAGATGTAGAGTTTAAGTACTTGTTCACGCCATCACCTAGGGCACCCTGTCTCTATATACTGCCTAAAATACACAAACCAGGAAATTTTCCACCAGGCAGGCCTATCATTTTGGGCATCGGTTCACCGACAGAGCACATATCTGAGTTTGTGGATGCATTTCTACAACCTTTAGTTCACAATCTACCATCTTACCTCAGAGATACTGGTGACCTTCTTAATAAATTGGAAGACATTGAATGGACAACGGTATTCTCACTAGTTACATTTGACGTGTGTTCCTTGTATACTAGCATACATCTAGAGCAAGGACTTCAGGCATTGAAAGACACACTGTCCCAAAGAGACGCTACCTTGTACGAACATACAAAAATGCAAATAGACCTGACACGTCTTGTCTTAGAGAACAATGTCTTCCTCCATCAAGGAGTCTGGTTCAGACAAGCAATGGGTGTCGTGATGGGGTCAACATTTTCACCATCCTATGCCAACCTTTACATGGGAAAATTTGAACAGAAACACCTTTAGTCGACCGGTCCACAAGAACTAACAGAGCATATCATTTACTGGGGACGGTACATAAATGATATTTTCATGATTTGGGCGGGTAGCGAGTTACAGCTAGTACGGTTGACAGAACATCTCAACAATAACATGTACAATTTGAAATGTACTCATAAGTTTGACAGGTTAGAGATAGATTTTTTAGACGTAATATACATTAAAGACAATAAAATCATGTCTACACTCTACAGAAAACCCACAGCATGTAACTCAATCTTGCATGCTAGCAGTGCTCATACGATAACCCAGATAGATGCCTTCCCATTTGGAGAAATGACTAGGATTAGGAGGAACTGCAGTGAGGACGCCCTTTTCCACAGGAACTTGACAAACTGGAAGAAAGGTTTATGTGCAGGGGCTACTCATGACCAGTGCTTGACCAATCTAGACAAAGAATAGTTAAGACCTCTAGGGCTACATTACTTAAAAACAAAAACAGGGGCTGCAAGAAAAAGAAGGACACCAAACTAACTTTTATCACGGGATAGAACACCCAGAGTCATGTCATTTACAAGATCTTACTCAGACACTGGCACCTGTTGGCATTGGACAAATCGCTTGAGAAACACATTCCCAACAAACCTAGAGTTGTACATAGAAGGTGGAAAGCCTTGCGGGATATTCTGTGTTCTAGTTATTTACCACCCAAAACTCCGAGTCCCACATGGCTCCCTGGTAAACCAAAGGGCTTCTATAAATGTGCACAATGCAATGTCTGACCCTTTGCATATAACAAACTCATGGAATTCCAGTATAACACTGCCACTGCACACTCAATACAGCAATTCATTAATTGCAATTCCAGATTTTTTGTGTATTGCAATAGGTGCCAATGTGGATTTATATACATTGGTAGTACAATACGTCCCTTAAAGGAGCGAATTCAGGAACACATGAGGGCCATACGTAAAAAAAGCACGGAGTATCCTCTTGCGGTCCACTTTAACACAGTACACCCTTCCATGACAATGACCAATATCCGATTTCATGGGATATAGTAAATACCTTGCCACCCAAGGGGTGGGGACAGGATACTAGCGCTTAGACGAGCAGAAACACAGTGGATTTTGAAGTTATGGGCTGTGGATATGGGCCTGAACATTGACAGGGAACTTCATGCGTTTCTAACAGAATGACATTTCTACATCAACGCATGGGTAGCCCTGATGACAGAATGTTACTTCTTAATGTGTATTACAATGTACATTTATAACATTGCACTGTTTCTGTATGGTGTAATAGGTTGGGAATGCGGGGACTTGATGTATACTGACTATCTCTTTACTATTACTGTTTTCTGTTCTAAGAATGGATAGCTCTGTTACTTGTGATAGACATTCAATATGGACAGGTTACCCCAACCAATGTGTCAACCTACTACTGTATACCTCTTACAAATGGGTTTAGGTGATACACCTGGTGTCGTCTGCCACGTCTATCCTATTCCACATCTATATTTACAGACGCATAGCTCGCACTAGACAACGGACTGGGAGACTACTTGTCTATGACCATTGCTATTGGACCTATTGATACACTTGGCACCTTATACTTTTTGATCTGTATATAACTATGGACTTTTGACCTTTGAACTTGGATCTTGGCACTCTGGCAGTGTTCTAATATCGCATTTCCCTTCACTTATAAATTCCTTGCTATATCCACTGTGATCGGGTACCCACTCTGAATGGCCGCCATGCACTTGGTACAAGCGCCGGAGTCCCTCTTTTACTACTTTTCACGCTTCCTGTTGTCACCTTTATTTTCTTGAGTCTTATACGTCTAAATAACTGAAAGAATAATGGATATAGATCTCTCTGTCAGCTTTATACTTATATCCCTCCTTACTGGTACGCTTAAGTTCCTCATAGTAACTACTGGACATGGAGATG